>VWZK01025298.1:0-23522 GCA_013396935.1 Baryphthengus martii | reverse complement strand
CCCCCCTCAATTGCTGTAGGCAGTGTTTTGGAATAGATGTATCAATTCATTACAATTTAAGAACAAAAATGGTGAAGTATCCTAATTGTAAAAATATTCATAGAAATAAAACCCAGTGATTTCTGGTCTTTATCAATTTAAATTGCTAACTCTAATAGTTTTGCCCAACTCTAATGCAGAAAGATGTGCAGAACATTATGTTTCCTCTCCATCTAGGCAAACATCTTCAGAACGCTTCCTAAGAAATTAATTGTATTCAAGCCAGACTTGCATGCTGCCATCCCACAGGAAATGGGTCAGCAATCCATTAAGATGCCATTAGATAATCTAATTTGGAGCTTAATCTCTAAATTAACCATGCTCCATACTTGAAGCATACTTGAGAGAAAGAAAAAAAGTTTATGTTTGAATCGATAGGGGAGCCGAAGCGTGAAGAAGGCTGTTTGTTTTTTCTGTAGCTGTGGTCACGTCTCAAGCCGTCTGGTAACCAGGAGAAACCAGACATGATGTAATTCCAGATTGAACTTGAACTTCAGGGACTTAGAATGGGGAAACAATGGACTATAGGAATCAATAATGTCCATTTTCCACATGATTATGTTTGGAGCTTTAAGTTAACCTTTATAGGAGAAGCAGCAAGAACTGCAGTTTGACCAAAATGAATGAGATGATCCAGAAGCAAGACGTTAAACTAAAGAAAACAACTTTAGTAATATTTTCTGAGCAGCACTGCAGATTCCAGCAGGATTAGAAAAATTGCCTCTCTGCAGTGAACTCATTGCCTGTTCTGAGCACTCTTTGTTCACTTAGGTAGGACAAACTTAATCTTATGTTTCCTGTCAGATGATTTTTGGCAGCACTGCTAGGGAAGGAGGAGCATGTTATAGGATTCCCGTGTAAACTGTATCTTTAACCCCTTGATTACTCCAGTTTTCTACTTCTTGATCATTTTACCTACAATTGTTTCTTTTGAAGCAGTAAAACTACACTGTTGGATTTGATTGTTTGTTTTTTTTTAGTGCAGTTAGGATTATCTGCATTATTATGTAGTTATGCTAATTTGCTAAATAAACTTTTGGTCATATTTTCTGCAAGTGTTAAAGCAAAAAAAAAAACTAAGGTATTAAATTAGGAAGTGGTAGTATTTGGAGAAAAAAGCAGTATAGGTGTTGAAATTGAAGAGTCAGTTTTTCATAGGTGACCCAGTGGTCTCTGGTAGCTTGAGCTCGTAATCATAACCCCTCTGTGCATGTGCATGTTTGCAAACCTCCTTTAGCCTTGTCCCTGCATGAAACACTTGAGCATGCATGATCCAGAGCACAGCATGAACATGCATCCTTTCTCCGGGCCTTTCCTCTGGTGTGGATTTTCTTTCTGAGTGCTGGGCTCTATGGCCTCTTCCTGATCTTTCCTTACTTTTTATTACGGTATCATAAATCAGTAGGTCTTTACTTCTTCCATTTGCTACATGGGTGGTACGTGCCCAACAAACTGTAAAAGTTGTCCTAAATTCAGCTGAGATATACTTAACATACCTCTTGAAATAAATGCTTGCCTTGGAGGTGAAATTTGGCAGCTGTTTACCTACAGATACCAGCAGAGAATGGTAATAGAAGCACCTACAATAAGTAGGATACCAGAGGAGTGGTTATTCTTTTGGCAGAAATGCAAAAGTGGGAATTTAGCCAGGGTGCTAAATTGCATTTCCAAAGTTCATATATTCTTAACTATTTAGAAAGGTAAAGTTCCATGTACTTGTGTGGGAGAGCACTTGCTTAGGACAGAGACAGAGAAACCTTGCTTGGGAGCGCACTAGTGCCGCTTCTCTTGGCCTCTATCTTTTCTGTCCAACAACTGACCTGCCATGATCTGATCTATTTTGTCTGAACAACAGAGTGGTAAAGTTGCAAGAAGGAAAAACTATTAAAGGTGTGTTTTCTGAATGGTGAAACACTCTGAGAGACTTCTGAAGCTGTAATAGAAAACAGGTAGTAACTGGAGGAAAATAATCTTAAAATCATTCAGATTTACTCAGATCTAATTGGATTTATTTTTTATTGCATTTAGTTAATTGTTTAACATTATTATATTCTTTATGTTATTATAACCTCCAAAGCGTACTGTATATACATATAATGTTAGTGCTGCTTGTGGTCCATTCCAGTAATATTTTAATCAGAGGTTCTTGAAACAGCAATTATTATGTTTAAGAGGAAATCACGACAGAAATCTTGATTGAATTAACATGTGAAAACTGTAATGGGAACTGTAATGGAGAATGTTAACCCCATAGGATGCTTGCAGAATTTTCCTTTGCTTTTGTATTACATTTGAACAGATAAATACGTTATATTTGCCATAGATAGAGAGCGAAGAGATGTATAACATGTTTGATAGTCTAGTTATGGTGAAAGAAAAATGTTTATGGTAGTGAAATCACTAAAAGGTACAATGCTTTGGGAAGGTAGTCCTTCAAACCATACTCTCTTTCACGAAGACTAGTCTGAATCTTACAGTGATATCTGATGGTGTTTCTCATGTAATTTTATTCAAAACTTCACCTGGAGTAGTTTTTTGGAGGTCTTGCTTCAAGTTGCAAGGAAATTTAGTTTGCCTGTGTCCTGGGCAATGGAAAGAATTTTGGCTTCCCCTGTGTTGAGGCACTTAGTGAACAGAGACAGAGCATAGCCTCTGCTTTTGTGAAGCGTGGGGCTGGAAGTTTACCTAGGACTTATGCAAACTGCTGGATAGTGTTGTGATGGGAAAGGTATTTTCCCTTTTCCTGCAGTTACCACTTCTGTGGACCCCCAGGTAGAGTTTGCTTTACAGTGGGCAGTAACTGGCACTTCTGTTAGGTTGCTCTGCAGAGAAACCGTAGATGGTTCCCATGGCCGCAGCTAAACTCTGAGATGCTCACCTTCATAGCAGGTTTGGGAAAAGTGACAGGCGACCTTGCTTTTCTAGGCTGGCAGTCTGGCTTTGCTGCATACAGGAGCACTAGGGAGCTACAGAGCAGGGTGTAGCTCATATTGAAAGTTGAATTACATTTACTGCAAATGTAATAGTGTATCTGGAAATATTGGATAGACAGCCATACCTATGCAGCTTAGCAGCGCCCGAGTTATTTTTTTGGTTATTCTTTGTATCATAGCTGTTTTCTGAGCTTTGTGCTATGAATGGTGCTAGCCTCGCCTCATTAACTTTCATTCAAGTTTCCTCTTTTGTCTGCAGTAAATACTTGGTGGTGGTATCAGGACTGGGCTGGCCTGAGAGAGAGGTACATCAAACTGCAGATAGTGCTAGCAAACAGAGGGGATAACCTGTCCTTCCTGGCCGCCAGCAGAGCCAGCTGCTGCCCAGCGGGTGCGTGTAGATTGGGGACTTCAGCCAGCCCTCGGAGGTGCCAGAGTGATGGCTTTCTCTAGCCCTGGTGTAGCTGTCCTGGTGCCACAGGTGCTCCTTTGCCGCTATTTCTGGCCGACAGCACAAACCTCTGCACAAGCAATGTGAGGGACTTCTGAAACTCCCGTGAGATCTGCATAGTGGGATCCCACAGCATGGGAGATTTATTACTCCCTGAGGATTCATAAGCAGCATTGATGAATTTGTTGCAATCCATGTTTTTGTCAGGGTTGTAATAAAAGGTGGGAGAACTGAAAGGTTTAAACAAAACAGCTATATTAAATTTGTAGGTCATGTGGCAAGAACAGTCCTATTAGTCACATGCTACAAGTTATTTTTGTTGAGCGCTTTCCAAAAAGTCAAGATCTCTGTTCTTCAGTAGGAACTAGTAGATAAGAAGGCTGCTACAAATAGTAATTTGCTTTTTATCAGCAATGACTACTTTCTTCCACCCATAGTACTCATTAGAAGGTTGTCAACTTTAAAACAAAGAAAAAAGTCACACGTATATATACCCCACCACTGAAGTGCACTGTAAATCTTCAGAAAGATAACCTGGAAGCTGTGTATTTAGCCTTTGCAACAGAAATTGTGTAAATACCATGTTGACCTCACACAAAATTCACATTCTTTTAGCTAGTGTTCTATTTTGTTTAAAGCTGTTAAACACCGTAAATCCTTTGTAACAGGATAACAAAGAACTGTGCACTGTAAAACATATATTCAGACAGATCCTAAGCAAACAAATCTGTTTGTTTTTTTTTATTTGTTTTTATTTTTTTTAACTAGTTCCTGTTTGTACAAATCCATGTATCTGGAAACGATTTGCACTGTGTCTGTTATTTCAGAATTTGCTTCTTAACATCAGTGAAATCTGAAGAGGAAGGAACTAAAAAGAAATTTTTAAACAAATTGTGAAGAAAAATGAAAAATAAGTTGAAACAATTAAACCTCTTAAGTGAGGTTCTGGTATTGAATTTTTTTTTTTAAACAGTCTTTTCATGAGATCATATTGGACAAATCTTTCATGCATAACTGGGCTTACACCTTTGTGAATATTTCAAGATTTGTGGAGTAACTGTGATTTTTGAATTTGAAAAGAGATTATTTCTCCAATGACAGATTTGTTTTTTATTTGTAATAGTCAATAGAATTTAAGAAAGAAAAGAAAAATCTTCAATTAAATATATTAGCTGATCTTAGATTTTTAAACTACAGAAAGGTTCTTTTAATTTCTGAAGAGGTTAAACTCCCCAGATTTACAGCTGACCTTAGAGAATATATCCATTTGGAAAAAAAGGAACATCCTGTTGAATAATGTTTGTACTTCAGACATAAAATATATTGGGTTATTTGTATTTCTTATATTTCCTTGAGAAAAAATATCAGTCGTGCTCTCTTCAGGACTTGACCATCATAGAGCCAAGCAGGTCAACAATTTTCCCTACCCTTTTTTTTTGTGTGTGTGAAACAGAGCACCTGACATGAATTTTTAGAAATCAAGTTAGTAAATTAACAAATTTAGAGAAGTAAAGAGTATCAGACAGGAGTAAATGACAGAAGCTGTTTGTATTATTTTTAATATAAAATATCTGAGGTACACATCCCCTTTATTTTGCAAAATAAGGTTACTTCTTTCTTTAGCGTTCATACAGGAGCAGCTGGAAGGGTCACATAAATCTGCCAAGTGCAATGTAGTTACTGTGTACACATTTCAAATAGAGAAAGAAGGTCTGTTTTGTTCTTTACACCTGATGCCACAGAAGTGCATCTGCTCATCCAGAGAGTAACTATTGCAGAGGGGCAGTCAAAGATTGAGAAGGAAGAAAAATTTCAACATCCATCCTCCACAAATCATGTGCCAGAGGTTTTAGTCTTCAGTTGTAATATCATGAAGTTTATCAGTCTAATCCCAATGTGCATTCCCGAGTAAGCCATTGTGTTTGTGGAAACACCTGGTGTGGAGAAAAGCTCTATATGATGAAATGCAGAGGAAGCATGTGTTTGCACACCGTGTGTCCAGGTCTGGTGTTACTTGTTAGGCAATGATTGCTGACACAGTGATACTGGTTTTTTTTCTGAATAAATTTGGTGAAACTTTCTCTAAAGTCTACTATTTCTGAGCTGCTCAGGGTCCATTGAGGGTACTGAACAGACACAGTTGAGTTCTTTCTTTGATTATCCATCTTGCAAGTGGTGCCTGGTAAACATGTGAATGCCACTGGGACTTGTTCTTCAGTGTCAGAGTGCTTTTGAAATGATGACTTAAGTTGCAAAGTCATCGATCGTCTTCAAAAATATTTTCTCTCAGATGTTTGTCGAAAGAACTATGGTACTTGCTGCTACCCTTGACTCCTAGCTACCCTTGGCTGCAAGTGTTTACATGATTGGGCCCTGTGTCATCCAATGTTCGTTAGGCACTACAATGCAGTGTATTTCAGTAGCTCACAAATAATGTCTGTGGTACTATATAGTGTCACTTTTATGGTTTAGTAACATTTTTGGGGACTTTAATAAACAAACGGACCATTTAGTGTAAGATAGCAGTAATACTACTTGCAACTGAGATCAACGCAATAATTCTTTTTCAAATAAGTGTATAGTTTGACAAAGAAAACTGTGAAGTTGAATCTCAACTAATATTTGTAAATTGGGTTTGTTTTCTTAAGTAGTGCTGTTACTAATGAGTATTGGCTTAATCATGATTCAAATTCATTGTGTTCTATATTTGCAACATGTTTAATTTATGTTTTGTTTTTTTTGTCTCCCTTTCTCTCTCTCCTTGTCTCTTTCCCCTTTTCAACAGTCCTGGTACCTGGGCTAGCTTGGTTCCATTTCAAGTATCAAATAGAACACCGATCCTGCAGACAAATGTCCCAAATTACGGTTTGAACATAATTGGAGAGCCTTTCCTTCAAGCAGAAACAAGCAACTGAGGGAAAAAATATAAGTGAAAAAAGCAAATTTAAAAATGAAAAAAAAAGAAAGGAAGACAGGATGAGAAAAGAAATGGAAGAAAGAAGAAAAAGTAGACCAGCAATTGCAGCTCTTACAATCACTAGTTCTCTTATGTTGAAACTGAAATGACATACAAAGGGTCGATGATATTTCACTGATGGGTAAAATCCAGCCCCTGCTAAGTAGCCTTTGTTATATGAAGTCCGCTGGGAAATAGATGTTCTGTCTCTGACAATATATTTTAACTGACTTTCTAGATGCCTTAATATTTGCATGATAAGCTAGTTTTATTGGTTTAGTATTCTTGTTGTTTACGCATGGGATCACTATTCCTGGTTCTCTCACAAAACAAAGGCTAGGCAGCAGCAACAGAGCTGCAGGAGGACAAGGGCTGTCAGCCAGCCATTTTCTCAACACTGATTTTTAAATGTTTTTAAAATAAGCTCTGTAGCCTTTAGTTATCAGTATGGATTATTAAACTTTGGCCCTTAATTCAGCCTTTTCTGGTGTGTTATACAGCTTGAAGTTTTCAATCAGTATGAACACACAGGCTCTATGGAAGAAATGCCTCTATGTAGGTAATAAGTGTTATCTCCTCATGCAACAGTAAAAAAGAAAAGGAAAACAGTGAACATTTTCCCCACTAAAGAAACACTTACAGAGGCAAGTGCAATTTAAAAATCATATCTAAGGGGTCATCACTATAAGTCCTTCAGCCCTTGGACTCTAAATTGAGGGGATTAAAAATAGAAGTAAAAATTACTTTGAACAAACTTACTTTTCCCCTCAGTTTTTGAGGGCATTAAAGGCATTAAATCAAGACAAATCACGTCCTTGAGAAAAAGAAATCAATGGAAACACAGCACTTATGTTGGTTTAGCTGCTGCCCCCACAGAGGGGTAGGATTTATTTATTTAAAGTTACTGGTTGCATCAAGAACCCATAGGGTTTACATGTTTCTGTAAAATCTGCATCATAGAGACAAAGAGATAGGCAAATCCATGCCACAAGGGCAAAGCTTACCGTTTACAAACTGGTAATACCAGGATGGGGATATGTAATATTTAAATAATGCACTCTTAATGTAAGTCTAATTACAGGGTGCTGAAAACTTGCATGGTGCTTTCAGAAGTTAGCCTTGTTCCACAATTTTCACATATTGACAGAAATATAATGTGCATGGGCAGACATTTTGCCTCTATGTCTCTTTAAAAAAATAAAATAATTAGAATACTCTTTCCAGTAATCCTAATTTGCACGAAGATATAACGTCCACATTACGTGCCTTGCCTTGAAATCTAAAAAATGGAAAAAAAAAACAAAAAAAGAAAAAAAAACACAAAAAATTTGACATCACTACACTTGTTTTGCTGCATTTATTATCATTTTAAATCTTTACCATTTTTATGACAAAATATTTTGTACTCCAGATGGGAAAAAAAGTGTGACATCATGGATTTTTTAGACAGTTATACCTTTATCTTACATTTATAAAGCATATCATGGCTGTGTATAGTTGCCGCTTAAAAATTGTAATCGACCAGCAATATTTTCAGTATTTTGGTGTTTTTTCTATTAAGCTTTCATGTTTTTCATCTTCCAATTAATATTGGGGGGAGGGGATACAAATTTATACAGATTATGCAATACCAAGTTTTGCCTATGTAGGTAGTGCTTTTAGCTGTATTGGTTATTATAGGTAAGTACACAGATTTAAAAGCGAAAAAAAAAAAAAAAAGAATAATGTATGCTTTTTTTTTGTTTGTTTTAATTGACCAAAGTGGGTACTGCTATTTTTGCAGTGTGATGAGGTCCTTTTCTGTACTGAGTGGTGGACAGGGGATTTTTTTTTTATACATACATATATATATATACT
This sequence comes from Baryphthengus martii, assembly GCA_013396935.1. Taxonomy (NCBI): domain Eukaryota; kingdom Metazoa; phylum Chordata; class Aves; order Coraciiformes; family Momotidae; genus Baryphthengus; species Baryphthengus martii. The sequence continues at coordinate 15,286 of VWZK01025298.1, read as the reverse complement.
GGGGTGGGTGGGGAGGATTTTTAACACTTTACAGTGTAGCTGTGAAGCAGTGCACCCTTAGCCAGGCAAGGGCTGCAAAGCGACTGTTCTGCCTACTGTGACAACTTTCAAATCGGTTCCCTCTTTTAACTTCCCACCTGGGGTGCAAGCTGAAATCATTTCTGGATTTAAAAAATAAATAATGAATTCTGTTGGAGGCAGACTTGACTTGAGGAAATTGTTTTACTCTGTGTTTTTTTTCTTGAGAAAGAGAAAGAGAGAGAGAGAGAAAGAGGTCAAGACCCATAGTGAGATGAAGACTTTTCTATTCTGGCAAAGATACTGCACCCTAAAATGTTCATGTTAGAAAATGTTTTTAACTCAGAGTGACAAAGACATTTGCTTTGTCTAGGAAACGCATGTACAGGCAAAAATCTTTGCTGGCGTAATTCCAGTTGATCCCAGAGTTTCTCCTGCAGAGGATTTACCTCCCTTAGTCTGCTTGACTGGTAAATACTCCTTTTTTATACCTCTATGTCAAAACACTCATTTCCCCCCCCCTTCCAAATTTGTTAACTCATTGCATCTGAATTACAAATTTCAGCCTTCTCGGGCTGTGTCAGAGGTTTGCAGTGCGTCTCATACAGCAGGTCAGATGTAGAGCTCTGGGCTCTAGTGAGGAAGGAATTTCTTAATGGACAGAATTAGACTGTGATGTAAATAAAAAATATATTACCAGTAAAATCACATTTTGCAGATCAGTAGTGAGCTTGTTGCTGGAGACCTCTTATACACTGGGGATCTTTTGGACGTATGACTCAACACACAGAATTTTTCTTAAAAAGCACATCCTTTTATTAGGGTGGAAGCAGAGGAGAATACAGACCTGTGGATATGGGATACTCTGGTGGGAAAATTAATCTCTTTGCAGTTGCCTCTGCACTTTGGAGGTTTTCCTACCCTAGGGAAGCCCCCCGAGGTGCATCCTCAGGAACAGCTGCCCCACTGAGTGCTGGTCACTGGCTCACCAAAGTTAGTCCCTTCTGGCTCTGGCCAGCATGTGGCAGCTAACAAATTGTGTTGGTGGTGCATCACCATGTCTCTGGCAGAAGATACCTGAGCAGGTAGGGCCTGAATGGCTGCAGAGACAGGAGCTGTAGAAAAACAAATCTCTGAGATTTATCTGTAGCTAAAGAGAAAAAAAAAACAACAGGAAAACCCCACAGAAAAAAATATAGACACCAAAAGAAAACAGAAATCAACTTTATGCTGCTCTTTTTCTGAGCCTTGTAGTAAGTGAATTCATGCACCAAGAACATGGCTATTGAAGTTACCGAAATCTACCAGACCCACCCAGAAGGCACATGAGGTTCTGGCCTAGTAAAACAAAGCATATATTGTCCTTTCCACATGCCACTGATACTGAGCAGTTCAGGAGCAGAGGGGTGTGCTGTGAGGCTGTCCTTGATTAGTGCTCCTAGCAAGGTGTCCCCCTTAAGCTTTTAATAGCACACCGGGATGAAACTGAAACAAGTTCAGGCTTCAAAGTGTAATAGTCAAAATTATGATTGCCCTTGTAGAAAGATGGATGCCCCTAACAGAGCTTTTCTGTTGTCTTTGACCTCCTGTATGAAAAATAATTGAGCTTATAGATGCAATATTTTAAAAAGCAAACTCATTCCTTCCGCGTGAATTAATTTGGTTGTTAAACAACTGTGGGTTTTTTTTCCACCTGCCTCTCCAATACGAAAGCCTGTTTAGAATAAAATGAACTTTTCATTTATTGTAGGTTTGGCTTTGGGTTGTTTTGTTGTTCTTTTTATGCTCAGCAGTCAAAAGGTTAAGATAAGACTGAGAACTCAAATCCAGTCTGTGGCCTCCTCCTTCACCAGGAAGTGTATTCTGACTAAATCGAGCCACCCCGTTCTATGTGCACTGTTCTGCCTTTATTAAGTTGCTTTGCAGCCCTGGCCTCATGGCTGTGCCACTGAAGTGTGTTTCCCCCGGAGTGACATGAACGTTTGAGGTTTGACTAAGGAAAAAAAAAAAAAAGAAGACAGTGAAGGAGACTGTACATAAAGACATGGCAAAAATATTAATTATAGCAATATAGTTGTGGGGTGATGTTCAGGTGGGCAGCTCCATTGAAAATATGTGAATGAATTTGTGAAGCTGCAGGTAGAGAGAAGAAAAAGAGGATCTTCTGAATGAACCGCCTACCTTGTAGACAGTAATTTGTACACTGTATAGTTTTGTTAAGTTTTTTTTTTTTTTTTAATTAAAATACCCTTGTTTGTAAAGCTAACTTTTTAACAATTATAATGGAAATGCATGTCATTTCCATTTTTAAAGTAAACAAGAATATTCCTTGTTTGGAAACTGGACTTGGGTTAAAACTCTCCAGTTTCTTAATTTATGTATTAAAAAAAAAAAAAAAAATAAATCTGTCCATGTTAGGAGTTATTTCGCAGATTCCTGTGCTTGAAAAGCATAGGTTACTAATCCTTTAAAAGTGTAAATGGAGAAAAGTTATATTTTATGAAGGTTATTTTGTTGTATTTAGTATTGGAAAAGTTGGTTTTCAGAGCATTTCAAAATGTTGGAAGCACCACTGTCTTTTTATTAGTATATATGGCCTTTAGCAAAAGTTTCTTGTGATTGTTACATGATGGTATTTAAGATTAGGTTCACAGAGCAGTTCAGGATAGGCAGAGAACTAAAACAGTACTTATGTCTCACATAGCTGTGTCCTCAGGGAGCAGAATTTTGGATTTGCAACTTGTAGCTTCATAAGGACTTAATGAAAGAGATTGCACAAGGACATACTCAGCTGTGACACCAGGGTGTGTTCTGTACCTAAATCTAAACAATATTTACTGTGTGAGATTATGAAGGCTGCAGAAAGTTATCTCTTATTCAGTGTACAGTATTCACCTTTAATGAAACAACTCTCTAATGTTGCTGGCAGTAAGGCCCCATGCATGACATCCAATTTAGTTTACACGATCCTGTCAAGGTCTTTTGTTAACATTAACCAGCTGCATGCTCCTGGAGGTTTTTTATTGGGTTTCTGTAGAGAACTTAAGAAAAAAAAAAAAAAGGAGTAAAATCTTATGCAGGCTAATCAAGTTAAACAGGAAAGGCTCAAAGTTGAATGTTCTACTTCATGCTGAAGGGGATGAAAACTGCCTCCTTCTTATTTGCACTTTCTGCTAGTTCCCCATTTTTTTCTAGTTCCTCAAAATTGTGTGGGTGTGGTGGAGCACTGCAGTTGGAGGATAACACGGACCACTGATTTTGCCCTTTAACCCTGCACAATGACCTTTGCATTAGCCAAACTTATTGCCATGACAACTCTTTGTACTGTTTCCATGCCACAGCTCTGTTGGTCACATTGTTAAGTAAAGGGGACAAGTTGGAGACGGTCAATTTTTACATTTTTTTTGTTGCAATTTTTTCTTCAATGGTTGTAAGTAGTTTGTTTGTGGTTTTTTTTTTTTTTGTTTTGTTTGGTTTTTTTTGTTTGTTTTTTTTTTATGATAAAAGGGTTCACTAGTTATTACTCTTTAGAAATATCTGTGTGTTGCGATTCAAATGTATGTTGAATTTGTGAAAAGGCTTCAGTGCCACTAGCATCATAATATCCTAGAATAAGCCTTGATACTTTTATTGCATGATATGGTAACAGTAAAACAAAAAGTGGCTGAAATAATTGGAGAGCTGTGTGAGCTAGTGACACTAAAGCCAGTCTTTGTATTACTGTATTTTTGACAGAATGGTTTTGAAACTGTGCTACAGGGACTGATGTGGCAAATGTATCTCTATATGCAGAAGGAAGTTTTTTTAAGAAGTATGGCTTATTATGCATTCTTCATTGAGGGCATTGAAGTTGCATGGACTGATAAAAGTTGATGCAAAATGAGAAAGAAACAAAAACCAGCAAAATGTTTACCAAAAAACTCAAACAAATGAGCAGTGCCTGTTCAATTTCACAGTCTCTGTTGAGTTCAGTTGTAAATATGTTTCAGATAACATTTTCTTCAAAAAAAAAAAATAAAAAAAAAAATCTCTACAACGATGTAGAATGTGAGGGGTTCCTCAATCCCAGACATAGACTTCTCAAGAGCTGCATTAGATTATGTCTTCATCAAGCTGTTCATTTGTGCTTATATCATATAGAACTTTTAGTAAACTGGGAAGAGGCACCCCATCTCAATGATATTTCTCTGAGAACAACTTTTGTAGAGCTGTGTGTTTCTTTAGATACATTTAGTACAACTGTAGGTGACGAGTAGTCAGTTATTGCTTGCTAGCTACACACCAGGGTTGATCCATTTTAAAACTTTTGGCATTTTTCCCCATACTGTAGACCATAAATCCTGAAGGTTACATTTTAATTAAAAAGGAGGTGCGTGCACAGTCTTTGTGTAATGAACCTTCACTAGTAGGATGCATTACAGTACAGCTACTTAATTTTGGAACTAGGGCCCTCTGGCATCAGACCTGGTTTTAGCCTGAGTGTTAACAAAGGTTTTTATTGTGCCTGGTTGGAGGATAATAATGTTCTTTTTGGTACTTTTTTTTTTTTTTTTTCTTCCTAGGCTACAAATGAACTCAACTGCCACAAGTTTTAAACTGGTGTAAATCAAGCTTGACTTAATGTGATTGTTACTGTTATATCCAGCCTATACTGCTAGCAGCTGCTCATACTGCAGTCAATTACTGGAAGCGGATATATTTCCTATGCAAAAACTGTTTAAACAATAAAAATGAGCTATGCTACAGACCCTGGTCTTATGGTTTCTTTTCTGTGTCTAAGAGTTGTAATTAGTAGTATCTTAGAAACTAACGTTAAACCTTATACCGTGATAGCATGGCACAACTTAAGGAGTTCTGTGTATACTTAGTTTAGATGTAACATTTTGTTTACATACATTTTGTCTTAGCGGTTACACTGAGATAACAGAAACAAAAGGGGATATGATCAGATAATCATCTCAATTTAAAAGTTTGTATTTAGTTTTCATCATCATGTTTTACCAGCCCTAGCAATTATTCAGGTGACCTGAACTGCTTCTCCTGTTGATGTAAGATTGAGCATGATAGCAGAAGGGCAGGAGACCTCTGTTTTCTTTCAGTGTTACTGACTTGTGACAGACGGTAAATCTTTGATTTCCTAACAGCCTTTATGATAACAGTTTCATTAAATAACGACAGCAAGACGAAATCTTCCCAAAATTCTGCCTTATTTCAGAAAGCTTTGTTTTGGATCGAGGTCGTTGACCTCTACAAAAGAATTCTTTTTCGTAAGTATGAATTAGCTATATATACAGAATATTTCATATAGGTTGTGTTCCTGGAAATACATTGTTTTCTTCTTAAACCATTAGGAATCAACATACTGGTAGCAACAGTCAGCAAGTAGCATGAATATGATCAAGACTGGATCAGTGTAAAGACTTCAGTTGGATTACATAAAAATTCTCAGGTTTTGCCTCACAGTGAAGCTAAACAACTCTGTCTCCTTAGATAAAAATATTCTGTGGGTTCTAGAGCATAAGCTGTATCCAATTTCATCCACTGTAAATGTGTGAAAAATGCAGAACAGTTTGTTATTTTTCCACACTGGTTTGTTTACACAAAGACCAGAATCCTTCAGCAAGCTTCCTGCTTTGATCCTCCACTCCATGCATGCTAGCTGCACAGTGGTGCTGATCCCAATACATGAGGAAAAAGCATCACAGACTTACAGAGTGTTTTGGGATGGAAGGGACCTTTAAAGGTCATCTAATCCAACCCCACTACCACAAGCAAGGACTAAATCAGGTTGCTCAGAACGGCAACTGCCTGCAGTTATTCACACTGCCAGTGCCAGAGCCAGGGCTGTAATGCCATGCTCGAGATACGCAATGTAGTGCCCAAGAACACCAAGATAAAAGGAGCAGGAAGGAGAACATGCAAAGACCATGACTTGCAACTTCATGTTGAGGGCACGCTGAGTGTGGGGAATCTACTGGTTCAGTTGTTTCTGCTTTCCCATTTGCTAGGATTTTGAGAAGAAACAGACAAACAATAGCTGGACTGGTGTTTTATGTATTTTTTTTCAAATCCAGTGTTGTTTTTGTGTGTATTCCCACAAACTTGAAAATTACCATTTAACAAGAACAGAAATCTTGTCATAAGATACACAAGCAGCAAGGTAGAAATGTTCAGTGCCACCTCATAGTTTTTTGCTGTTTAAAGTCATCAGATGAAATTGTTATCTTCACTGTGTGTGAATTTCTTTTTGAGTCTTGTTTTTCTTTCTATTCCAGCTACTGACCTAAATTTGTATGTTATAGCTGTTGCGCAATCAACTGCTCATCGATTGGCAAAGCTGAAAAGAAATATAGTCTCAAATTCTTGCATGTGAACCTGATCCCACAGGCATCTGTTTCCTTGGGGATGAAGGCACTGAGTGCTAGGAGACCCTTGGGAGTGTTTAGCTGCTAGAATCTGCATCACATCTATCAGTGTCTGTGAAGAGGAGAACGTTATTGAATGCTGAGAACTGAAACAAATTTTGCCTGTACTTCACTGGAAACAAAAAAAAAAGGCTCTTTGCTGCTAGCCAGGTAACTCTCATGGCTGCTCTCACATCTCCACTTAAAAGAACAGCAGTCTTAAGTGTTTCTGGCAAGGTAACTGCAGGATTGTATTATAGATAGGGTATGTATGTTGCCCTGAGGAATGGCAGGACCGTGTCTACTGAGATAACAATGGAGAGTAGTCTAATGCAAGCTGTTGGCATTGCTGGTCAAAATTTGACACATGGATGCAGGATCTTGCAAAAGGAACTTCATTAGAAGACCTATCCTACATTTGCTTGAAAAATACATTTTTAGAGCATGCACTGATGGTTTCTTCAAGGTCCTTAGTGGCATGAGGCCAAGGCCGCTATGCACAAACGTGAATTGACTTGACTGCAGACAGTTGTAAAAGTCTGTCCAAAGCTGTGCAAGGATATAAGTGTCTTGATGTCAACTTACCTTTCATGGAATTTCATGGGTACTCCAGTCCACTTTTCTTTTTCCGTCCGGAGTATCAGGATCTTCTCTAGACAAAAATGGAGTAGACAAATTACAGGATATTACTTGCAAAATACAAAGCTTTAAAATAGACTGGAGGTGGTAACAGAACCGCCAATCCTTCATCTCAAGCTTGACTTGCACTTGGCTTCTGCACATGTTGTTATGTGGTAACTAAACAGAACCTGCTGCTTAAAAAAGACGGGAAAACCTGCTGTGCTGGGATGCTGCTGTTGTGCCACTGGAGTCAATAGAAATCTGTCAGCTGATTTTTGACAAAGATTGGATCAGGCCTACGTTGCTGTCAAGACACTCTAATATAGGTCATTGTGGATTTTCAGGTCTTAAAATGTGCATCGGGATTTTTTTTTTTTCCTCTAAAACTGGTGCCTTAGGGTGAAAGGAGGTGTTCAAAGCAGAACATAACCATTTCTGCTTGCTAAGCTGGTGCTCACTACTAAAACAATGATCTCTATTGACTATATTTAGCTGCACTGCGGGCTGCCAAAACCAGCACACATTGCTGTGGGCAGACAAGCAAAGAAGTCTGATACACAACAGGACTGGGTCAGGGATAAAAGATGTATCTCCCCATAACTGACAAGTAAAGCACTGCAGCACTGTGAAGCTGGGAACATATCAATTGTAAGCGGCTGTCTATTCAATTTTCAAAAACTCTCTGATCAGGTAATTACTGATGTTTCAAGAAACAAACAGTGCCCCCAGTTAGACGACTGAAATGCCTCTGAATGCAATGAGGTCACCCAAGGGTAAGTGGGGCCTTTAGTACCTAAACACTTTTCAGACATGATTCTGGTTGTAAAACCCCTCTTTCCCAAATTATTTGGGATTGAAATAATTCCCTCAGTGTATTATTCTGCTGCACGATGTTGAAAAATGTCACAGTTACTTAGTGGATTTGTTCCACAGCCTAGAAAACTTGGACCATCAGGAGCTGAGTACCTTTTTCTGTTTCATAGAGACAGGAACACAAAAATAAGGAGTATTTTGGTGGTGCTTTTTGTTGTTTTTTTTTTCTAGGTATCTCCTACTGCCCACTTCCCCACTTTTAAAATAATGTGATGTAGGAATTCTCTTTGGATTCAATACCTGAAATGCCTAATGCTTGCTAATTTGTTTTGGTTTTGAATAGGAGAGGACATACACCCCAAAAGCCATAAAACGCACTTAGTAATGAGAAAATAAACTATATATAACATGGTGCCTCCCCGAGGCATCAAATTGAGTTTCTTAAGGGTTTTCTTGGAGAGTCACAAGCATGATGGAGCTCAGAATCAGACTGAGCATCGGCACAGTGAGGAACTTTCTATTAATTTCCTGTAGACTACGCAAAACCATCTGTGAAGTTTTATGTCTTAGTTTGTCTACATCATGTAAACACAAATGTGAACACAAACTTCCCCGTTTTGTGTAGCTAGAGTTACAGTGACTGAGATAGAGCATGCAAATTGCCCTGGAGCCTTCTTGGTGCCACAAGATTATGCACTTAGCAGGTTGCACATTGGTATGAAATGGCATTACTGGGATAAAAGTGGGGTAAGATTATTAGTGAATCATATATATCGCCACACAGACACAAACACTGGTGATTTATCAGAGTGCTAAATTTACATTCACAATGCGATTTAGCACACAATAGCCTGCCTATAAGTGTACTGACTTTTACTTATTAATGTTATACTTGACATGAACATTGCTTTTCTAAGCCAATCAGTCTAATAATTTTTCACTATGAAATAAAAAAGAAATATCTGTGATTACATGATTCCATCAGCTTCCCCGGTAAGCCTATGCAAATACTTCTGAAGATTTTTTTACCGACTTCATAATATTCACACTCTCCTGCAGCTCCTTATTTCATGCATCCATTTATCTTTGCACTGTGTTCTCTGTTGTATTATTCAAAGCTTCAGGTTGGTAGCAAGGACTTTTTTTTACCCAGTTTTTCCTCATGCTGTTCCTGCTTATCCTTATGTTCATCTCTTTCTCCTTTACAGCCATTTATAAAGACACTGTGTTCTTGCATCCATAAAAAAAAACCAAAAACTATTTTCTCCTTCTAAATATTTATTCAAAAGTCATACTGCCTCTCTGGACAGCTAGTGGCTTTCATTAATAGGTTCTTCTGCCTCAGTTAAATTTTCTTTCAAAAGCAAACAATACCTCTCAAATGGTCCTCTGTGTTGTGAGAATAAATTGTGAACAGCCTGATGGAGGAAAGAAGAAACAGATTTGAAAAAAACACAAAGCCAAGCAAAGGTAGACTGAGAAATTTCCAGAAGTAGGGGAATGCTCAAAAATTTCTGGATTTTAAGGTAATTTGTAGTATGTGACTGGACTGAGTATGTTTTAACATAAGCCTAGCATCTGAACCGGACCTTCCTATCAAACCAATGTCCTTGACCAGCGTTTGAGTCCTAGCAGTGGCTTACATGCTGTGGTGAAACAAGACTGCTCTGGGTGTCAGTTTGCACAAGTTAGAAACATTGATATGTGAACCCAGGATGAGTTAAAGCACTTCTGAGAATGTGTGCATGAGTTAAGCTGGTCATGCAAAAGTAGCTGCAATCAGATGGTCATCTGTTAAACCATCTTTACTTAGTGCCTTCTGGGCATGTTATGCTAGCATCACACAAGGCTGAATGTCCCATTACGGCTACCAAGCTCACTCCACTTGGGAACAGTCAACAGCAAGAGCCATAGGTTGCTGGCAAGCTCAGACTCGTGTATCTTCAGCAAGCTTCAGGAGCACCTACTGGGAATCATGTGTTCCTCTAAGCTAGTGGCTTTCAATCTGTGGTCATATGAAACCCTGGGGTCCTTGGAATACTACTGCAGGGGCTGTTAAAGGAAATTAAGGACGTAAAACTTATTGCTAACAGTCTCCAGTTCACTGTACAATACCCATTGGAAAAAAAATCGGGGTCTGGAAATTGGAAGAAGTGGTTTCCATACATGCAGTGTTTTCTATAAATGGAGAGTGGTATAGGCAAGATAAAGTGAGTATTATAATGGTGACTTTCTAATAGCTAGTTTTCCCATTGCACTGTTAGGTTTTTAAGGAGATACGGGAGACTCTTTCCAAACATTTTTTAGATTTATAACACTTCTGTTCAGGCCTGTGAGATTTCGTGCAAGAAACAATGTGAGAAATAGAAAGCCCTGCTATCTCACAGAAATATGTTAATTTCCTTTGCAATTTGATAGTTGTGTGGAGGGTCCCAGGAGGATGATATTAGTGTAAGACAGGAAAATAAAGAATCTTACCCTATGCTCAGGGAGGAAATCTTCAAGGTTGGGCACAGCATCTTACTGTGAGACATAAAAACTTTGTGTTCCCAAGCTCCTGGGGACTGGAGAGACAGACAGTTGACATACCCAGACTCACAGCTGGCTTTATAAACAACTCCAGCTGCTAGCCCTGTCCTATCCTTCCCATGGGCTCACAAGCTTCTTCTCCAGCATGCTCAGTGCTCTCCCTCCCCTTTACTGCCTTTACCTTTCTTCTTCGTGTACTCAGACTCCTTACCAGTCTACACAACTTCAGCTGGATATTAATCACCAGGGCAGTTTCAGTAATGTTTCCCTTGTGCCATATTCCTTCCTGCTCCTCCTGAGGATGAGAGGTGGCAGAGTCAGATCACATTGCTCCAGGGAGGGAGGTGGCACACAATGGCTGAGCAAGAGCTCTAGGAGCATCCCTACCCATCTCAGGGAGCTGCAGAGGCAAAAGTGATGTCAGAGGCCCGCAGAAGCACCAAGGGCACCTGCAGAGATGAGAGGCATGCCTTCCCTCTCCTTCGCCTCCAGTGGCACCACTTCTGCAGAGTGGTAGCAACGCCAGGGAGCCACAGTGTCAAGAGCCTCTCTCCAGCCTGACTCTAGCTTGGCTGACCTGCTGCCGCAGGAGAAAGTGACACCTGCTGAGCTCAGTCATCTCAGAATTACATCTTCAGATCAAGGTATGTGCTCTGCCTCGATTGCACTAACTCCAAGTTTGAACAATGATTTCTAAAATAAATAAACAAAAACTGAGAGTCTGTGGTATCTGTCTCTGAAGCTACTGGTATCTAGGATATTTTGTCCTAGAGAAACAGTCAAGGTAATCATCAGATTGTAGGCAGAAACGATTTAACTTCTAAGTGTTTACTCCAGTGTTGTGATGAGAACGAGAAAGACTTTGCAAAGATAGTTGACATACGTTGGTAAAAAAATCTTCCTGAGAAGCCTTGTTAAGTGAGACTGGAGCAGTGGGTCTCTTGTTTGGAGATGCTGCCTGGCAGCATCCAGTGAGAGGAAAATTACTACAAGGTGAGCATAGTGTGAGCATAAGGTGAAGGTATGCTCCTGGAGCCTACCCCACGATGGGCTTGTGCTCTGTGCCTGGCACAAAGTTCATCATCAGCTGCTGCTGTGTGCAGCACTGAGATAGGTCCCAGCTGCACACAAAGTGCAGGAGATTAAAGACAGATATTAAAAGCAATCCGTAAGGGAGAACTTTATTCTCCTTCTCCATCCTTGTTTAATGACTCCAAACCTAAATGCTCTGCTCTTGGTCTTGCGTGCCACTCTTTAAGCACACTGATGATACGTGTAGAGATACTTGGGCAGAATAAAAAAATCTTCTTTTAGAAAAAATCCAGCCACTTCCTGAAGGACGTAGGTCAGCCTACAATCATTATCAATAACTTTTAGTGAATCACAGAGCATGGTGCAGCTGCTGAATCTTATGAATTTCACTCAGCATTTGTTAATGTGGTTTCATAAATAAAAGCAGCCTTGAAACCAGTATACTTTTAAGGCTCTGCTCAGAGTGCAACACAATGAACTTTGCAGTTGATTTGTGGGTAAAACTTCCACCTTCTAAATTATCTGTTATTTGCTGCCTGTTTTCTTATTGGTGTGGGATGCAATGACTGGAAAGATCTTTTGGGCTTGCTTAATTCCTTTTTTTTTTTTTTTGATGTGTGGGTATATGGCTTTGATCTGAGAGAACAGAAACATAGTTTGCTAGCAAGGAGAAAATTTTAGATTAATTTTAGATTTGACACCAAATCACACCTGCCTGAGCTGCCACAAGAACTCATGTGCCGTCGGGGCTCCTTGGGAAGAGTGGAGCACCTGTAAGCAGTCAGCACACATGTTGTTGCCAGCCACTGGTTCCTCATCTTCCTCCATGCTGGTCCTCTGGGGAGTCTTCAGTCAATGGGGCATGAAAAGCTGGAAGCTATTGGCAACTGTTCACTCTGTATTATTTTGGTGATGTTGGGCTAACAATTGACATGAGATTTTTAAAAGGATTTTATATGTCACCAAGGGCTTAACTGAGAGTACTCTCAGTCTGATTTGTTAAATGATGATTCCTAGCAATCATTTTCAAAATGAAGGCGTGTGGAGGCTGAAAACTGGAATAGATAGGTTTTAACCTTCCTGTATCTTGGTTTCTAAGCACTTATATTTATGGTCTTCTTAACTAATATTCCTTAGTTTAGGAACTTGAGTAGGTGACTGAAGAACCCCCAGTCTTCACTGAGGCTTCTAGGTGTTCTCAGCATACTTAAGAAACTATTATTATAAACTCAGTCCATTTCTTTGGAAGAAGCAGATTTTGGAGCCTTCTAACATAGTTTATTTTCATTCAACTTGAGTAGATTATCAGTGCTCTGTCTCTACATGAAAGTCACAAAATCTAGAATCATACAACATAGAATGGTTTGGGTTGGAAGGCACCCTAAAGATCATCTAGTCCCAACCCTCCTGCCATGGGCAGGGACATCTGCCACTAGTCCAGGTTGCTCAAAGCCACATTGAACCTGGTCTTGGACACATCCAGTGATGGAGCATCCACAACTTATCTGGGCAACCTGTTCCAGTGTCTCACCATTCCCACAGTGAAAAACATCTTGGCAATTTATAATCTAAATCTACCCTCTTTCAGTTGAAAGCCATTACCCCCTGTTCTATCACTACAAGCCTTTGTAAAATGTCCTCTCCTCTCTCAGTCTGCTAGCTGTGCTTCTTTTGGTGCAGCCCAGAAAGCCATCCATATTCTGGGCTGCACTCACATGTTGTTGGCTCATGTTGAACTCCTCATCAATAAGCAACCCCAAATCTTTCTTCTCAGGATTAGTCTCTATCCATACTCCACCCTGTCTCTATTTACAACTGTATTAAGAATTTTGCTGAAGGTCAAATCCCTCAACCTAGAATTTTCTAGCTTGAATGAAGGAATGAAACCCACTTCCTCTACAGGGAAAGCTTTCTTGCAATACAGAATCCTTGGAAAGAATTAAAACATTCACCATTTTGCATTGACTCCTAGTACTAGTCTGTTTGAGTATTACAGAAATACATAGAACCATCTAACCTCCCACAGCTTGTCTTTGATTAAGCAGAAGGTCTGGCCTGGGTTTGAAATAAATATAGAGATATGAATTCCAGTGGTATCATCACCTTAGCAGTTGTAGGAAGAAACAAATATCGACTCCTGCCTCAGAACAGACGCTATAGATTTTGCATTGCTAAAAATACAGCATTAGATTGCATTTTACTGCTGAAGCTGCCTCTCTGAAGAGGAACTTGGTAAAGTGCAAAGTTGCTCCAGTGAAGACAGCTTTAACTGACTCATTTAACAAGCTTGATACTTATGAAAAAGATAAAAATTGCTCTGAAAAGTACATTACTCTGTACATGGGTTCTGTACCTGAGAGTAGGCGTGTGAACTGCTGAGCCTATGTAAACAGTGCATTGCCTCCAAAGAAGGACACTGGAGATGTTGAACTCCACACAGCAAAAATTGGAGAACAGAGAAAAGTTCCAAAAGTTGAACGTTTACTTACAATTTTTGACATTATATTGTTTTACTGTTTTCATCTTTTGTTTGAAATTCCTTCTTTCTCTTCAGCTATTTCAGCCAAAAATATGGTATGCTAATAGCTGAAAATATTCTTCAGCTGGAGTAAATGTTATCAAATTACCTGATTGTTGATGTTCCTTCACACATTTTTGCATGATTGTTGTAATTCTGTTACCATTTTGATGATAGATTCAGAATCCAGGTGAAAGCCTTGTTTGCCTTAATTCTGTGCTGGTATATAACAGCATAAAAAAGATTCTCTAAAGTATGGCTTCATTGAAAGGAATCAGACTAAAAAGGCTGAAGAGGTGTACCTCTGTACAGCAAGGCAGCTCACAAGCAAATCTGAACCAGCTTTAAACTAAAACAAGTTTCCCACAAAATGGTGTTGAACATTGCAGCTGAACAGCAGTTCCAAGAGCACAACAAAAGTGACTTACTGAAGAAGTCTGCTGGGCAAACACTATAAGGTGAAGATATGAACTGCTGTTGATAAAGTGCTGGAACACACTGCTAGATTGTGGCCTAATTTGCCATTTGCAAAGATCGAGTAACACAAAAGACATAGTCGTGTTGGTCTTGTTTGATGTTTGCACATGAGGAACCCACCTTTTCCACTTAAATGAAACCTTTGTCCTGACTTTTTTGCACCAGCCCTTCCATTTAATAGTATTTTATTTCTCTTTAATTTCTTACAAGCTGATACCTTAAGGATGTTCCATTGTTTATTCATTCAGTTATATATCATCATGAATACAGTTTGTTGTTTGACTGAATATTTATCTTTTATAAATGTTTTTCAACAGAGAAGAACAAAATGTGGTACCAAGTTACGGGATTTCTACCTGAATATGTTTGAAGCTTGAAGCATTCCTAGGGCAGATGAGACAGTATTAAGTTGCTGTGCTGTCCTTTGTACTCTCTACCATCTGTATTTGTCTGTTGAAATCAGAAACTATGGTTTCTTTTCCCTTTATATCTTTTTCATTTTTTTTTCCCCCCTCACTTAGGCACACGTACTGAACCGAGCCAGTGAATTCCAGATCTCCAGGTAGGACCTCTTGGCACTACTTTAATATTCCTGTAAATATTAAGGACAATAATACCAACAATAATAATAAAGACTAGTTTCAAAGTTTTGAGGGAGATGACTCATACAGAAATAAATAGATTGTGGATATTTTAACAGAAAGCTTCATTTGTAACATCTGGAATAACAGAAAAGTATGCAGGCTCATTCACTTGGTGTGGGTCATGTTTGTCACCCAACTGCTCGAGGATAATGGGATGTTTCCTACATGGTCAAGCTATACACCTGATTTTTGAGAATGCTATTATTTTTTTTTTATTTTTTTATTTTTTT
>VWZK01025253.1:0-15457 GCA_013396935.1 Baryphthengus martii | reverse complement strand
ATATTTAATATATTTAATAGTTGCTTTGAATAAAAGAATAGAAGGTACCATGAAAAATCTTTGCATAGGCAGTGGAGAGTTGTGTGGCCACAAGAAGAAAACCACATCATTCAGTGATATGTACTGTAAAATACATTTACTAAGCAGAATGGATCTAGCAGGTAGACAGCAATTTCTAGTCTAAGCTTTCTATTCTACAACAGAGACATACTTCAAACTGATATCAGTCTTATTCTTCTGGTCCGCTTACATCATGAACCCAGAGGAATGGGACACATGCTCTGATTGCACTGTATCTGGATTCCCAACTCACATGTGTAGTAGCTCTAACCCAGGCTCAGCCCTCTATGCTATCAGATGCCCAGGAGCATGGGTGCCCATCTTACAACTAAGTGGTTAATGTTTTCACTCTTTATTACTTTCTAGATCTTTAGCATAAACTGCCAGTGGCCTTGTAGTCCCAAGTCTAGTTCCTTTGACTTTCTCTGCATCAAAGACCAATTAGCATTTGTCACCAGGGCTTCTATCACCTTCTTATCTCCAGTCTCAAATCTGTTACAAAATTTTGCAACTTACCAATAATTATACTAAAAGGTTGATTTTTTTCCACTTGTTTTTCTAGCTCATTGGATTAGCATTAGTCCAGTTTGCTAGAGCTGTACGGATATTGTCGAGATCTCATTTGTCTTATCTCAGCTCTTAGTTTGGCTTTAACCTGTGAAAATATTGAATAAATTATTGAAATTATATTGAACTGAAACCCAGAAATTACCAATTTATATTGTCTGTCTCTGGTATATAAGTATTCCCTTGTGGTCTGACTTGTATTGCTGTTTTATTAAGCAAGACCAGAAGTAATGTCTGTGTTAACAGTTAAACATAAGCTTCTGACTTAATATAGAATGAAATATCATGGAAAAATGTGTTTCTCTTAAGATTTTATCCACATATCAGCACGTACAATGCAAAATTATTAGAACTAAGTAGTCATCCTTACAGAGCAAATAGTAGTCATAGAGAAAAGCAATCAAAAACTCAAATATGCAATAACTAGTTTCTGTCTACTCGGAAAAGTGTCAATGCAAGAAACTGAACTGTTTGCTAAAATAAAATCTTGGGACTGGATCATCAAGAATACACATATCTTCCATCACAAAAGCTACTATTTTGAT
The DNA here is from genome assembly GCA_013396935.1 of Baryphthengus martii. Classification (NCBI taxonomy): domain Eukaryota; kingdom Metazoa; phylum Chordata; class Aves; order Coraciiformes; family Momotidae; genus Baryphthengus; species Baryphthengus martii. Next base: position 14,285 of record VWZK01025253.1, on the reverse strand, counting down.
AAGAAGGGGCCAGACAAGTCTTTATTAATGATACTGCATTTCTAGATTAGTAGCTATTCTTACACTGTGATACATTAGATACATGATAAGATTTAGCAGTGCTAGAAAACCAACACTCAAACCTGCCAGACTTTCACAGTACTCTCTTACAATGCATTGAGCCATATCTCTGGAATTTGGCAAAAGTTTAAATGCATGTTACTGCTATCTGTAGAATTCCAGGAACTGCTTGGAAATGAGAGGCAACATCTTGGGGACAGCAATAATACTCACATAAACACATTATGCTTTTTCCTGTGTGATGACATTTTCAACAAAAACCAGGGATTTATTTTCTTATTTGTTTGTTTTACTGAGATAAACCTGTTTACACAAAGACTTTCTGAATACCAAACAATCACTGAATAACTAAAATTTAAATGATTGAGATTATTTATAAAGCATGATTGTTAGTTTGCTGTATATATTATTTTCATGAGTTGCAGCATGCCTTTAGTACAATAATAACTGTTTAACATACTGTACCACTTAAAAATTCAGAAAAAAAAAGACAACATTCTGTGTTTCCTTTCTCACTATTAACCTTATTTTTTGGTTTTTACATATTCTTTATAGCCAGTTTATAGACAACTTGAGACCTTCAAATAAACCTATGAAAAATGCAAAGATTGGTTAAACTAGAACATTTTTGAAAATTTCTTCTTCCTTAGCTACCGCCCTGTAAACAACTATTTAAATAATAGTGAAACACTGGTGAAGTAAAATAAATTTCTACCTAGTTCCTGATTTTTCCTTTTCTGTTTCTTGTCTGTTCTTGTTATTAATCCTGTCATTATCAGTATTTTTTCACAGTGCAAATATATAACTGAAAGCATAATTCTCTGAAAAATTTTTCATACTTTCTTTTAGCAGCAAGGTGTGCATTCAGACATATTTTTCACATACTTGTTCCAAAATGAGATAGTTTACTAGAAGAAATAAATGACTCAAGGCTATATGAACTACAGGCAGAAAAACTCAAGAGTGTAATTGTGTAAACAGGTAAAATGATTTTTCTTCAGTTCGTTGGTAAATGGGACATAGTAGTAAGATTATGAATAATATCCTCGCCTAGCTCAAGTAAAAACTTTTTTTCTTACTGAATATGATAGGGCCTGAATTCCAACACAGAAACCACAATCCAGGAATTAATCTTCCCAATACTCTGCCTATATTATTACATGCATTTTTGTGTGTGACTGTCTAATATATCTTGATGAATATAAACTCTCTGTATAATCAATTTTAGGCAAATAACTGTACTTATTTTTGAAGAATACTTTCTAATATAAAATAGTTTCCAGAGCTGTCCTCACTTCTAAGTGCTTGAGAAGTGAAACGGAAAACAAACTTGTCTGTTTCCAAACAACACAGAACAAGAATTCCTTTGACCATACGTAGATGTCAGCATTTGAACTAGTCTCCCTTTTATGTTGCCATTTTCATAAGCATTGGAGAGATATGTGATGTACTACATCAAGGTTAGTCTGGTCAGATAGAAGCATCTAGTTCAGATGAGCTGTCATGGTCTAGACATGCCAGTCTGTGACCATTACCTAAAAAGAGAGATAGGGTGACTAACTCAGATAAAAGTGTTGAGGTTAAAGGGTTTTCATAGACTACATCTTTGTCTTGAAGGAAATAGAGGAAATTTTAGGGATATTTTCATGTATCGGAAAATAAAGTGCCTGTGTAGCAACCAGAAACAAAATAAGGAACTCTTACTGAAATTTAATAGTCAGTAACTGATTAAGGAAAAATTGAGGGCAGATTCAAAGAAGATGCATATTTTTTTCTTTATAAAAAGCATGCAACACAAATCAATACCATGTTATTAGTGGTGGATAAAAAGACTGCACACTCCTTCCATAGTCTCCACTTACAATAGTTCATGGTTTGCATCAGACAGTTCAGGCTCTGTGGCAACATCTTCATGAATACATTGGGCAGGAAGCCATGTTTCAGGCTCACTGGTTTTGAAGCTTGGTTGCAAGTACAGAAATTGCATATAAAAATAGAGTTCCATCAATGCCTTTCTGAACAGAGAAACTCCAAGGCTTTTAAGTTTGTCTCATCATTAACTACCTACCTACTCAAAATGCTCCTTGAACCTTTAACAACATAAATGAACCTAGTGAAAAGTGGATTGACTACAATTCTAGGGGGAAAGGGAAAATTTGTCTGTAAGGAAGCCCCTGAACATCTCACAGATTAAGGTAAAACAAAATCATTCACCTGGGGATGTACTTTCATATCATACCCTGTGGTGCTATAAAAGCCAGGAAAAAAACCTCTTCTGCTTCAAAAATCTATTCTTTAGATATGATTTCATTAGTAAATACCATTTTTAGAATGCTGTAAGTGCTCTGAGTACTGTTGAAATATATTTGGCTGGAAAAATCTATCTTCATGAAACAAAATGTTTCAGCAATGTGGGAATCAACAGGAAAATGTTAGTTAAGGTCAATTTTTTTTTATTTTTTTTTTCTGCTCCTCCGAATCCCAGAAAAATGTGAAAATTGAGTTTAATAATTGCCAGAAAAATAAATTTCTATTTTTCTTAAACTAAGGTGATTCTGTTCACAAATAATTTTAAAATTAATTTTCCTTGAAGGTAAATACATCTTAATCAAAATAAAATAATAAAAATAAACAATAAATCCCCGTAATTTATTCACTCCCACTTTTGTCTTTAACATCATTATAATTTGAACATTTTCACAGATCCCTTTTTCACTTTGATTCAGGATCATGAAAGAAAATGTTTAGTATTCCCAGAAACTGTATGAGAAAAAAAAAAAACATTTTTCATTCACTGCTGAAAATTACTCTTTTTGGTTCATTATCTAAGTGGGAATATACATTCAAAAGTGGGACATATTTAAAGTAGTTAATAAAAGATAAGGATGTGGATTTTAAATCTCTCAGAATTTTTAAAAGTTATTTAATAATGGTTTATCCTCACATACAAATATTTTTAATGCTAATAAAGCATATTTAAAATGTCCTTTTCACAGAGTGAAAAATAAACAAAAAGATGAAATATTGTTTACTCATTCCTTTTTGAAATCCTAATTTATTTCCTTCTCTTCTTTGAAGGAAAAAAAAGTGGAAAGTTGGAAAAGAAAAAAGAAAAGAAAGAAGAAAAATTCCTCCACCAAACAGGCTTCTGAATTATTTTAGTTTTTAAAAAGAAAACATGAAACTAAACCCAAGATATTTAAAGCATGTCAAAAAAAAACAACAAAAAAACCACAAAACCAAACCAAAACAAAACCTGTGAAGATATCACAGCATATATCTAGATAATCTAAATTCAATTTAAACGTACTTTAGACATTCATGTTGCAAAAAGCAATCCAAGATGCACATTTGCATGCCATCTAATCCTCCTGGCACATCCAACATAAACCTGCAAATATATGTAGTGCATATCTTAATTAAATATTCTGCATAATTTTAATAATCTAGTGGTTAGAATTCATATCTAGTAAATGGACTTTTGAAGCCAGGAGAACTCTTTCAGCATAAATTGATATAACAGGTTAAGAACCAGTAGTGACTGAATGTGGTGGAAGGATATTTATCTTTCTTTTTTCTTTCTTTTTTTTTTTTTTTGAAAGCAGGTCAATGTTTAAGCACAAATGTGAGGCCCCAGGTGTGAAAAGGAGTGGGACAACAGCAAAAAGGTTAATAGTCTTTTGAGACAGCAGTAAAAAGGTTAATAGTCTTTTGAAAGCATGTATTTCTCACAGTTGGTTGTGAAAGCCTAGACTGCTATCTTAGGTTAGGCAATTAATTACAACTGGAGACCTTCTTGTGATGCTGTGTTGCATTTACATTCTTTCTAAGAAGGCTTTCACTTATAACTTCTGTAACAAATGCCTGTGTCAGGAGACCACCTACTACTGACTGTTTTCAGTCTCATTTATTTTCAGTAATAGGCTGATTTTGGTAGTATATTAGTCTTGGCTGGGATTTAATTTTCTTCACAGTAGCCCGTAAAGTGTTGTATTTTAGATTTGTGACTACAACAGTCTTGATAACACAGGGATGTTTTAGCAGCGCTTGCCCAAAGCCAAGACCTTTTCTGCTTATTACACTGCCCTGACAGCAAGGAGGCTGGGAGTGTGCAAGAGGTTAAGAGAGCACACAGTTGGGACAGCTGACCCCAACTGACCAAAGTTATACATGAGTTGTGATCAGCAGGGCATGAAAGGGGAAAGGAGGGGGAAAACCTTAGGGGAAGGAGGAGGAAGGGGGAACATTGAGTTATAGTGTTTGTCTTTCCAAGCAGCCATTACACCTGATGAAGCCCAGCTTTCCCAGAAATGGCTGAACACCTGCCTGTCAATGGAAGTAGTGGATGAATTCCTTATTTTGCTTTGCTTGCATGCGCAGCTTTGCTCTACCTACAAAACTGTCTATCTCAACCCATGTATTTTCACACTTTTCCCTTTCTGATTCTCTCTCCTGTTCTGCTGGAAGGGGAATGAGACAAGCGGCTGTGTGGGGCTGAGCTGCCTGCTGGGATTAACCTACAAAGGTAGGTTCACTCTACTCCATGTGATGATGCTCGAATTTCTGATATAGGATTTGTTCATAGTTCTAAAAAACTGCCTAAAAATAAAAGATTACCAGAGTATCCAGCTATTTTAAGAACTAACTTCAGAGAATTTGGTGAGCTAGATCTCTCAGGTCACAAACAGAATTCAGAAGGTTTTTTATATAACCAAGATGTCTGATGGGGTTTAGCAGTCTGATGTATCTCTTTTAAGGACATCTACATGTTTGTGTGATGAGACACACTATACAAAATTGCAAAATCCCATTAGTTCAGATACATTTTCTAACTTAAATGTCCTTCTTCCTGTCTTGAATTGGGCCTTACTACATCACATAGTTATTTAAGGTATTCTACATAGCTATTTGATATTGTAAGATAGCATTCCGTGTACTAAAAGGAAAAAAAAAACCACCACAATGAACCAACTGAAAAAAAAAAAACAACAAAAAAACCCACAACCCCAAAACCAAACCCTAACCCTCATAGAAATTCATATTAAAATTCACCAGCAATAATTTTAAGGTGTTCAGCAGGTACCATCAAAGTTGATGTCATTTAACATACTGTCAATAAGCAAGATTAGTACCATAGATGCCCGCTGTAAATACAACGCACAATAAGGAAATGTCTTTACAGTTCATTTCTTCTGTACAAACAATGCATATCTAACTTGAGAAAAGTCTTCCTTTGAAATGCACTCTTTTCTAAGAAAAATATAAAATTGGATATCTTATGAAGAAATACATCTTTAAATTACTTCTGTTCTTTCTCTTGAACTATAATTACCAAAGGATTGCCATGAAAAGAGCTAAAGGCTATAATTAATATTGTTCTCTTTTTCTTGGATGAAACATTTAAATACAGTGCATTATTTCATTGATCTCCCTGTAGACAAAGTCATGCCAATCCTTTTTTTAGAAACAAGTTTCCTACCCAATTTCCCCTCCTTGTAACTTTGAACAGCATGTTCTTTTGCAGTTCTCAAATGTTCAGAAATACTTTCAGAATAACAATTAAATGGAAGACATGGAGATTGCAATCATGTTAACATTTTTCTGTGCATTAATTTTTCACAGTTAATGATTAATAATTATTTTCTGATTCTTCTTGCTCTGATTTAATGCATCAAAATTGGCCTGCAGAGGGTTCCAGAATTTTTTTCTACAACAGCTTCAGTTCTCTGAGGATGTGGAGCCAAATTAACTAATCAACCTGCAAATCAAAATATCTTTTTATTTTTTTCTGTTTCCTTTTGCACCATTAAAATGAAGAAGGAAGGAAAAAATTCTTAAACAATAACAAGTTTAAATGTTTTTACATCAATTTTGCTTAACCATATGCCCTCTTTCTTGGTTGTAGGCTCATGACTAAGGAGCTGTTCAGTATGGTGGGATGTTGTTTGTTTGCTTTCTACACTTAAAAGATCTATAAGGGTGAATTTTCTGAAGAAGTTAATTATTTAAGACTTTTTTTTTTTTGTCTTAACCAGAAAGATAAATCTCAGGAAATTTAAGTGAAATAAGAGAGTCAGCACTTGAGACTGAACTGGTTTCTACAGCAGCAAATGTTTCTTTTTCTTGTGATAATCCTCCGAAACAGCAGGTGTAACTGAGAATATCTGCCTACTTAATTCAAAATTATTTTCATAAATTAATACTTTTTCTTCTTTATCTATTTCAAAATACACATTTTTTCACTGTAGTTTATTCACTGATCTGCATAGTTACAACAGCTTGATATATTGTATAGGGGGTTTCTTGTGTGTGTACATATATATTATAGATATACCTGAGCTCATCCAAAACTCTGAAAACTGGGAACAAAATTATTGCTGAGTATAAAAAGAATAGGAATAACAGAGTGACATCAATAAATCAATGACTTACTTATCTTTGTCTAAATTTTGTAAACGCAAAACAGAAACTAGTGCTTTAGAGTTGTTTAATGTGTAATAGTTTAATGGATGATTCACCTGGAAAGAGGGGAATCTATGTATGTGTGTGTTTATATATATAAAATTATACATGTATACATGTAAGCATTAACATTTCATATTAACTCTGTCATCTGTTACCTTAACAGAATGGCTCAGTATTCTTCTTTCCGGAAGCTTAAAAACTAGTACTTCTTTTCAGCTTGTGTTTATGGAAGCATCAGGGTCCAAAGCCTGTTAATCCAGTAAATTTCTGTTGTGAGTATATGGAGCTTAAATAATCTAATACAGTGTACTTCATAAAATCGATTTCCTTAAGAGTTATTTTAGACCGGACAAATTACTCATGATTTCAGATTTTTTTTTTTCTTTCTACTGCAATTGACAGAATGCACAGATATAAATTGGAAATGCACTACATTGAAAAAAGAAAGAAACCAACCCTATACCAGAACAAGAATGTGCCCTATGGCCTTGACCCTAATCCTGGATAGACAAGCATGCATTGCTGAGGTTTTTGTTAAAACAGCTACTACACTCATATGCACTAAAAACCTAATATCAGAAGTAAGTCCTAGGTATGATGTCCTAGTTTTCAGATTTGTTTTCAGGTGAAAATAATATTTTCAGTATCTTCAATATCAAAATATCATATATTGCAAATACTGTTAACACAGCCTGGAAAACAACTGGGCTGCTTTAGGAAGCTGATGAGTTCTTTCAACATTAATTGCTATGTTCTTGAAATGTCTCTCCCTCTATCTTCTATTATTAACTTCTACAAATGAAAATGTTAAATAATCTCATACAACCTTAACAAGACTTTGTGTAAAGACACAGTCATCTTAGAAGTAGTAGTGCATGATTGTCACGACATTATTTTGGTTTGTTCTACTTTTCCAGTCAAGAAATAAAGACCTTATACTACATTTTATTTCCATCTAATACTTTATTAACATCCTTGTAAAATTAAATAAATGAGAAATAAAATTGTCATTAAGACCCAGGACTAGCTTGGTATTTTCAGGAAACTTGCCTTGTGCAAGAACAAATTCCGATCTCTGTGATGAGTTTACTATAAATATTTTCTTAGACAATCAAAATAGACAACTTCATTAAAATTCAATTTCTTCTTCACTTTGCTATTACACATTTCTAGATTAATATTCTAAGAATGTTGGTTGAAATTCCTCATTGGTATGCCTAGGCACTCTGACCTTGGGATGTTAATCTGAAAACAAACATCTATCTCTGCCTTGTCACTGTTTTAGCTTCTGTCTTACGATCAAATCCCTTAAATGGGTGGATATCCATCACTTTGCTGCCATTGGCCTGAGTTGATTTATGGATGACATCTAGAAGCAATAGTTATTTTGAACAGTTTAATGCTTCATAAAATAGAGCAAGAAATTTCATAGTACTCTTATGCTCTGATAACTACAACTGTTCAATATTTTTCAGTACAATTTATCACACTGTGGAATAGTATACATGTTGAATTCTCTCTTTTTCCATTGCTTAAGGCTTGTATTAGCCAGTAAGATGGCATGCAGTAGCTATATACCTGAAAGAGAAAACAATCTAAGTAAAATGCAAAGGTTCCTTGAGAATGGTGCAAGTAAATTTTATTCACGTTGTTATACTTGGAAGCTGTGAATTTTTAGCACTGTTTTGTAACATTCTACTCAGCAGAGCAAAGAGATCTAAGCTTTTTCAGTTTTCACAAAAACAGTAAATGATATCATAATGGAATAGATGTAAAAAACGTATTTTAATATGAAGGACAGTGAATTTATTTCTATACATATATGATTAATTAGAGAGGATCAAAAGGAAACTATATGAATTAATAATGTGCTGTAAAAAGATATCTCTATTTATCTTCCTCTAAGGAAAAAAGAAAGTAAGAGATACATTTTGTTGGAGGAAATAACATTGTTGAAGTAATCTTTTCCATTAGATAAATAGTTCAAGAGAAACATAGTGAATATAGTTTTGCCTTTTTGTTTTTGTTTCGTATGTGGTTTACTCACCAGGTATGATTAATACTTTTTATATATAATTTCAGTGTTTTAAAGTCCAGTCTGTGAAGTGAAAAGAATGAAGGTCCAATACATTATGTAATAGATGTGCTGTTGCAATAAAGAAAATAAACTTGATTGAGAAGCAAGAAGTGAATTTCTTCACAGTGGTATTATTTCCACTAAATTGTATAGGTATATTTTGATCATTGTTTTTATCATACAATGACTTGCATGTAAAAATACAAAGATTCAACTGAGATTTTTTAAAAAGAAATAAGGGAAGATCTTGCATATTCATTTCCTTGTTTTGTGGCTTGTTTACTTTTCTGTAGAGTGAAGCAGACATATGCAAATGTCTGTCTTACATTCTTTTCCAGGCTTCCCAAAGGTCTAGTATTTCTAAGGATTAACATTAATATTTTTCCCCAAAAAGAAGTAAAAATAAAACTTTCTTTGAAAAAAATTTTTGAAGAAAAAAACCCACACCAACAAGCAGAGGAAACTCTAAACTTGGTATATAATAGTAACTCTGAAATATTTTTTTTTTCTTATTCATATTCTTATAGATCACTGTAATTTTCTTCTAGTACTTTTATATCTTCTTTTTTTTTTCATGCTTTTATGAAGAGGAGAGATTTTCCCTCAGTACTTAAGCAGTGTATATTGTAAGAAATAACAAAGTAAACTGCTTTTCTTTATAAACTTTACCTATAGAACAGTAGAGTGGAAGGAATCTTAGTGAGTGACTTGGCCCAACTTTCTGCTTAAAGTGTGTCCACTGAGAACAGATTGTTCAGCATCTCATCTGCTTGAGTATTGAAAATCTCCAAGGATGAAGAATCCATGGTGTCTCTGGACAATGTGTTCTAGTGTTTGATCACTCTCACAAGCAATATTTTTCTCCTTATATTGAGCCAGAATTCCCACAGTTCCAAGATGTGCCTGTTGTTTCTTGTCCTATGTCTGTGCACCAGTAGGGAGTATCTGGTTCCATCATCATTATGTCCTCCCTTGAAAGCCGTAAGAACCTTCTTCATCTTCATCTCAGCTTTGCCTCATGTGCCCTGTGCTACAGTCTTGTTTTTCTAGTACTGTAACTGTTGTCTGGGGTTACTTTATTCCAAGATCATTTCCCTTCATTGAACTTCATGATACCCCAGTCAGTCCTTTTCTTCAGTTTCTTAAGGCCCCTCCAAATAGCAGCCTTGTCTAGCATATTGACCATTTCCTCCTATTTGGTATTGTCTCTGAAACTGCTGAAAGATTGCTCTATGCTATCATCCAGGTTGCTAATAAAGAAATTAAATGGTATTGGCTGAGTATTGATTTTTGAGACATATCACCAATAGCAAGGCACCAGCTGAATCTTCCACACCTGATGACAATGTTTTAGATTTAGACAGATCAGTCAATTTACACTAACCTTATTGTCTACTTTGGAAGCCTATAACCATTTTGACTCTAAGGGAACTATAGAAGAGTATATAAAAGGTCTTCCTAAAGTCGAGGTAAATAGCATCTAGTGTTCATTCCGCTCTTGTGTAACTGAGCTATTTATTTCATTGCAGAAGGCAATCTGGTTAGTCAGGCACAATTTGTTGCCGTTGGGAAATCTACTCTGGTCAATCACATTGTTGTTTTTTCAAGAAATTACTTTCAGGAATTGGTCCATAATCTTCTCAGGATCTGAGATTAAACAGGTCACCATGTAGTTTTCCAGATTCTCTTTCTTTCCGTTCTTGAAGATGAGTGTAACATTAACCCTTTCCAGTGCTCAGGAACCTTTTGTTTCCTATGATTTTTCAAAGAACATAATAAACAGCCTTGTAATGACATTGACCACCTCTCCCAGCATCCTTGGGCACATCCCACCTGTTTCCATGGACCTTTTTCTTGTCCTGCTGCTTTAAACATTCCCTACCTGTATTTTATTTTTTTGGTTGTGAATAATGCTTTTTTTTTTTTTTTGGAAGGACATAGATTTGGAAAATGGGAAATTCAGAGTCAAGAAGTGACTAGTGAATACTGAGAGAAGAGGTAACCACAAAACCGAGAAAAAAAAACCCACTAAATAACTATATCTTTTCTATGTCCTTTATCACTAGGTATCCTCCTCTGCTGAGTAGTGGGTCCAAATTTTTCTTAGGGCTTTTTGGTTTTATGTTGGGTTTTTTTGGCTGATAAACTAAAAGAAGGCCTTCTTGTTAACTCTTGTATTCATTGCTAGCTTCAAGTTCAAGTGAGCTTTGACTTCCTAATTCCATCCATCCATTTCCAGGTGTTGTCTTTGTAGTCCCCCTGGGTAGCTCATTCTTACTTCCATTTCATGTACGCTACCTCTTTCTCCATGCTAGACTTCTACTACTCTGACTAGATTGAACATTGGAGAGGACTGTTCTTGTGCTTTGAAGAAATTGTTTTTCAAGTTCAACTAGCTCCACTTGGACTCTTTTGCCCTTCAGGGAAATCCCCCAAGGAGATTCTTGACAAAGGCCAAACTTCCCTCCCTTGAAATCCAGTGTTTGTGATTCTTCTATTTGTCTTGGTAACTTTTCTAAATATTTCAAAATTCACTGTATCACACTTGCTTCACATGTCAAATGAGTTTTTCCTTATTTGCAGTTGTTAAGTCAAGTAGAACATCTCTGTCTGCTCATTCAAGTCACTGAGCTACGTCAAGACAGCCCCATCTCCTCATCTTCCCAAGCTGTCTTCCTAAGAAGCCTGTAACCATTACAGCACCCAGTCAGACAGCATATCTCACCACATACCTCCAGTCCCAATGAGATTACAGCTCTTCAACTATATATGGACTTCTAATTCCTTGTTTTTTAATTCTGCTATGTGAATTGATGTACAGGTAGAATGCATGGATGCAATCACTACATACCAGAAGAAAACAAATTGTATCCTTATTTCCACAAAGATAAACTCTTCAAAACATTGTTCTTTCCCCATGGTGAGGCATCGGCTACTGCATTAAAAAAAAAAAAAAAAACAAAAAACAAACCCAAAACTTTCATCTGAATGTAACATATATTTTGTACCTGCACATAAACTTTAATTTTTGCCCATTCCTTTGCCTTTATATATTTGGTTTCTCGGGAAAAAAAGACACCAATGCTACAGCTATATTTTTTAATTATTATTTTTACGGAAAATTATTGTAATATTTTGTGAAAACAGTAGCTGTCATTCATTTTTTTTTCAATTGATTAGGTCATGGAATGAAAGAATGTAAATACATAGTATAATGAATGGTGCATAACTAAATTATTTTCCTAAGTTCTGTAATACCATATATTGCAACTCCAGTAGTTACAGAGATATGATTTCTCATTAACATTTTTCTTTTAAATGTTAGTATTATTTTAGTAAATCTTTTTTACTAAGATTACCGGAGATTTGTGCTTTATTTTCTCAGAAAACATCAGTATTTAGAACTCTATAGTTGGCTGACAGCAAAAAAAGTAAAAAAAAAAAAAAATCATTCTGAACTTTTCAATACTTTCAGCTGATCTATAACACTAAATTGTACTTGGTCATTGGGGCATGTGATGAGAACAACTGATGACCTTGATTTATAGGTTCTTGAAATAGCCCTTTTAACCTTAATATTTCCATCAATCTTAAGGATGACAAATTTGTCCATGTACAAGGTCAGTGATACATTTAAATAGGTAAAATAGGATAGGGATTGCTGTTGAGATAGCATTTCTGGTAAAACAAAATGTATATGTAAATACTGTCTTTAATATGTCTACGCTTCCTGCAGCACAAGATGCATATGCTGGAGGCAGACTTAATGTAGCCACCAAAAGTAAAGGCATGTATTCAGAAATCTGTTATCTAGGTTAGCTAGAAAGACAAATGATGGACAGCTTCAGAGCTCCTTCTTTATCTTGATGTGGGATGATTTACTCTGTAACAGCATTTATCCTTGTTTACTCATTACAGAGATAATCTAGATAATTAAATTATGATAAAGCTAGCCATAAGAGAGAATAAAGTCAGATGAAATTAATCCCACTATTATTTTCTGAAAGAGTAGGCAAGAATCAAGGAAAAGAATAGGCGATTGCAAAGAAAATCCCTCTTTATGCAAACACCCAATCTCTATTAACTTGCCTAGCAGATAGATGAATCTTCTTAAGCAGATAGACTTTTTCCTATTCTTTCCTTTGCTTGAAGAGACAGTAAAATGATAAAGAAATAAAAATGGTAGATGATTATTTATGGAGATATATAAATTAATAATAAATACATCTTGGCTTGTAGCCAGAGTACAAAACCAAGAAAATCCAGAGGTTTTGGAAGGATAAAATTTTAAAGAAGCTTTGTAAGAAATATAGGTACCTAAATCTTGGTTAAAAAACTCAGTAAGAACTGACCGCCTCACTCTGATTTCTTCAGTATTATGACTACAATGGGTTTTCCCTTTCATTAATTACCACATGGAGCAAAACTCATCCTTGTTTACAGGGCCGTAATAGAATGCATCCCTCTGAAATGCAAAACAAGTGAATTCTTTACTGTTTCATCTTCTTTTTTGGAGATCCTAAACTCCTAGTATCTAATATAGATGACTCTTATGTGGATATTTTCATTGATTTCTGAGGTTTGTTATATATGAAACAGCTTTCAGAAGCCGGCCTTCTGGCCATTATTTAATTTTGTCAATATTTTAAGTTTAAGGTTTTAAATATTGTGATATAGAATGATATTGCTTGAAACAATTAATCTGGGTGCAATATTATTATGCATCAGCATTCCTCCATTATGCTAAAAACCTTCACTCTAGCAGTTAAAAGAGGATCATGATCAAATATTCGTATACATATAATGTTATATATTATAATTTAAAAATGCTTATTATCGAACAGATATACAGGTGAGTATGCCTGAAATGTTCTAGTTTGAATATTTCTTTGATCTGTTGTGTATATCTAACTCAATAATAACAGTATCTTCTTGCCTCAGTAATTTTATATTTACTGAAAAAAAAAAAAAATCTCCTGAAAGTCTTTTGCAAAAGAGTAACAAGGAGACAAGACTTCATGAAACAAACAAGTATCTTGTTTCACTTTAGACTAGCTTTAGTCTGCTTTTATGAGATAAACACCTGTATAATTTTTTCAGCCATATTTTTTTTTCAAAAATAATTACTCTGTTATACCCAAAGTGAAAATAAAGGATGGTGATGTCAGTGTAATACTCTCTGATGAAGTTCTTTGGAATTTTATGTGTGAAGGGTGCAATCAACATAAAATTTACTTATTTGAAGATACTGGATGTTAAGTGGGTTTTCTGATTTGGCAAAGCAACAAAAAATATACTGATAACACGACACAAATAGAAGTTACACTTAACAAATACAGCATTTGCAATACACAATTCAGTCACAACACAGTGTGATTTCCTTTACTAGTCTATAATATGCTCACTATCATGGTACTGGGCATCAACAGTCACCATGAAAGAATATGTTAGTAGAAGCCAGCTCAAACCCATTGCTCTCATTGAAATTCTGTTGTTGTTGTTTAGTTTTTATGCTCTATGTTGGGCTAAGCCATGTATACACCACCTATGTTGGTCTGGCTAACTCGGAGATATTCGCACTCTTATTGAACTCAGGGAAAACATTTACACCACCAGTTGATCCACTTAAGTGTAATGCAGTCAGTTGATCTACCCAACTGACATAGCTGTTTATCTAAAACAA
>VWZK01025250.1:0-12500 GCA_013396935.1 Baryphthengus martii | reverse complement strand
GAGAGTATTCTGTATGCTTTGGTCTCCTAAAAGCTACCAATAGGGTTGAGAAGTATGTAGCATTTAGTGCTGTTGTTTAAAGCTAGAGAAGACAAAGTTGTGAAGACAGTTTCAGAAGGGGTGAGGCTGAAGTGCCCTTCTCTGGACCTGGTTCAGCGTCTATTAACTTCAAAGTGGCTGTAAGTACATTCATAGATGTGAGAGTTATGGGAAGGAACTAAAAGTTCAGGGTCAAAGATGATAAAATGGACAATGAAGATAAATAGACAACGGAGTCGAAGGGAGATAAACGCTATAGTTCTATCTGAGGAGGCTGTCTCTTCCCCTTGCCAGGTGAAAGAGAGATATAAATAACCTTAGCCTAAACAGAAACACTGGGTAGGAACATTAGAAGTGCCAAAAGATCTGGGTTATTGAAAATAATGTGATTTAAATGTAATCTTTGAGGATAGACTGAAGCTAAGGTGACCAAAAGGCATACCAAAAGAAAGTTAGAGTATAGCTGAACTTCTTGTGAATCTCCATAGTGGGAAAGCTCATGCTAATGAGAAAGAAGTACCATCGTAGCTTGGCCAGTGCTCTGAAGTTAAAGTCACCATAACATAAAACATCTGTACACCGATATAGCGGAAGTCCATGAATAAGAGATGCCCTATAATCAATGCACTGAAAGAAGGTGAGGGAGATGATGTAACAGGAAACACAAATGTTCCCTAACCAGATATATGTGCATTTACAAATATATATGATTTTATCTGAAATACTGAATCGATTTTAGTGTGAGTTTAATTTGATTAAGTGTAGTGAAGGAGATTTAATTATTTTAAATTGATAGTTTTTGTGTCAGAATAACAGCAGTCATACTGATGGATATTTGGTACGAAAGGTATTTCTGTCTGTCTTCATCCATAAATAATTGTTTCTATCTGCATAGTGAGTGTAATTGGTATGATTTTTTTAAATTTTTTTTTTCTTTCTTTAGGGATCTCCGAACAGAAAGGAGGAGAACTTGTATATATGTAAATGTCTAAACAGGGCCCTGCTAAGTGTGCAACTAATTTTAGGAAGTATAGTAGGTCACTGATTCTGCATAGTGGACATCAAACTAATCTACAAAGAAACAGTCAGTTGTATTGAAAATTGAAAATATCGTGCAGTATTCCAGCCAGTTAAAGAAACAAATGCCCTGTACATCCTCTCCAACACAATTGCGCAAATATTTTAAGCTACCAGAAGACAATCTGACGATCCTTCTGAAGCTAAGTGCGATTTGTAGGAATTAGATTGGGCAGCTTCTCTTCGTGAGAGAATCTGAATGGGTGGATTTTACATCTCATGAGTGTGCATATTAGGCTCAAAATTACTTTCTAGTCACTTTACATTACTTTTTATAGAGCCTTTGCAGCCATGAGGCTGTTTAAGCCTGAACAGAACATTTATTATTATATTATATGATACGAAGTTTTCATATTTTGTTATTTATAATAATTCAAGCTTTATGTTGAATTTAGAGATTAATTAGCAAAACTAATATGGCCTGTCTTTCAGGGATAGTAGAAGTAAAGCATAGCTCAGAGCAGGCTGCTTCCAGTAAGAGGCCATAAGATGCTTCTAGTACTGACCCTAAATTGCTGTTTGTTTTATTAATTTGAGGATTTATTTTAAATATATAAACATTATCTCTCCTTGTTCCCAGTGAATTCTTCCACTTTGACTCTTCTTCCACGGGACCTCCTTTCTCTCGTTCTTTCTGCTGGCTTTGTATCTGTCATTGTTGGCTCAGTTTCTTTATCTGCCTTCCACATTATGCTCCCTTCACCTTTACTCTTTCTCATCTGTCTCTCTTGTCCACACAAATTTCTGCTTCTGTGTATTTTTCTCTATCAAGCTTGATGCCTGTGCAAACCAATCTTTTAGTCTCTTTTATTTAGCAGAGTATGTCTCTCTGTAGCTGTTGTAGTTTATATAGGAGATGTTTTGAGAAGTTTGATGTTTTGATGCTAGAATATTATGTGATCGTGTACCACCAAATACTTGGAAATGCAGTCTTAAGAGACAGAATTAGCATGAGATACCATGCTAGTGAAGTTGCTACCAACTGAATTCCAAAGATGCATCTAGCTGAGTTGTAGATAGTTAGCAAATGATTGATTTTTCTAAAGACCAAATGTTACCACTGGGGTCTCTACAATTAAACCATGCCTGAGAAATCCGGGGCTGGAAGGAGTGATATATTGCTACCTAAATCCAAGGAACTCAGCAGCATGTCATCTCCCATCAGAATGGGTATGTGTCTGCTCAAAAAGAAAGCCTGAATAAGGTTGCAATGGCAATATTAAATCATTTTCAGCAAGAGCTTCAACATGAAAACTCTGGAAATAGATTGAGCTGAGGAAGAAATTCACTTTAAGGCTTAAGATTTAGGTTGTGTTGTAAAGCTTGTCTTCTCCCTTGGGTTGCCTGGAAGGGGTACAGTCTTAGTCAAATGAAGCGAAGAAGTAACTTCCTTGTGGAGCTGGTTTATCTGAGCTAACTTTAAACTACCGTGTGTGTGTGCTGTTAGTGTTGTATCTGTGGTGTTGTAGAGCACAGTAAAATCTTAGCTTGCCTGAATATTTACCCAGATTCTTTGACTTTCGTAGTTTGCCCTGAGCTATGTCTGTCACAACTGGCAGTACCCACTAACCTAGTTAAAACTTAGCTCTTATATGTCTGTCTGCTTGCGCTGCCGTCACAGCGATGGGTGCAGTGTAAATGTGTTTGCTTATCTGGGAAGGTTATAGTTACTGATTTCTTCTATGCTGCTTTGTGGTGAGCAGTTCCCTCTATCACGTACCTGATAATAATTGTTCAGATTATGGAGTCTTTAGGATGATATTGAAGGCTTTAGGATGATATTGTAATATACAGCATTTATAATGCTACATGTATATATGGCATCTATGCATATGAGTAGGACATAAGTATATGTGATTTTAGAATGTGCTGTTTTTATAAATCAAAACCAAAATGTTTAACCTGATTTATGTTTGTCAAGGTATACAGTGTGATTCCAGGAGAATCCATATATCCTTTGTTTTGCTTTCTTTAGGCTTTACAACTCTTTGATGCACCTGCATTCTTAAGGCTCTCTCCAAACTGTAAGAATCTAACTGTGCTTCAAACTGTAATGCCAGTTTTCACATTTAAATGTCTTCACCCTATAATTTGTCATCCCAGAGTACTTTCTTTGAAATTCTTATATCAAAACGAAAAGAAGATGGAAAGATTGCTATTCCCTGTATGTCATATCTCCAGGTATCCTATAAATAATAAACTTAGTGTTTTGTTTTATTAATCCTTTTAACTGTATCCTAAAATACAGAAAATGATAGTAAAGCTCTCCAGTAAGTAAGAGGGCTTTCCTTCCACAAATTATTCTTCCAGGTGCAGCATTGGTCTGTCCTTCAGTGCTCTCCAAGCCTGTGCATCTTACTGGTTTTTTTTTTTGTGCTGCAGACTTCCTACGAGCCTCGGAAGTTGTGAGGGGTTTTTTGCCTAAAAGTTGCTTG
This sequence comes from Baryphthengus martii, assembly GCA_013396935.1. NCBI lineage: Eukaryota > Metazoa > Chordata > Aves > Coraciiformes > Momotidae > Baryphthengus > Baryphthengus martii. The sequence goes on along the minus strand of VWZK01025250.1, from coordinate 8,949 downwards.
TCACAGGTGATTTTATGATTTTGGCCATCGTCTTCATTCTTCTGCAGAATGTTCTGTGGAATCAGAAACAGTTCATCTTATGTTGGTCAAAGCCTCAAAGAGGCTTTGCTGTCAGTTTCCTCAGGAGAAATGGCAAAGAACAGCCAATCTTCTCTTTCTCTTAATTCATAAGAAACCAAGGCATAAGGAACCATCCAGTTCTAGGCTTTGATTTGACTTCACCAGTCAATAAAGTTAACGATAGAATCTATAATCTGATACAGACAGTGCTAATGTGAGCAAAGTTCTTGTGTTTGTGGATCTGAGACAGAAGATACACTGAACCTCCTTGTGGAAATTGTTCTAATTTCAAATGGAATTATTTCTAATAGCCCTTTGTCACAGTTAGCCCTGATTTAGGACAGTAATGGTAAAAAAAAAAAAAAAATAATCGCAGAAAGTGAAATGCATGTAGCATGAAAAATGTGTTGGGACTCCTATGAAACACTGTCTTGTACAAGATGCTACCTATCTGGTTCATATAGTCACCTTGGAAAGGAGTAGGAACCCCCAGTATGCTTGAGGTGTTATTCCAAACAGTGAAGAGAAACACAGTTTAAAGGCAATTATCTAATATATTGCAGAGATCTTATATGTGACTGTATATTTGTCCTAAATCAGGACATTTCCCAGATCCTTCCAGATGTGGAGGACCTAACAAATTAGGAGACAGAAATCCTTTGGTAGAAGGTATTTTGTACACACTGTGTTTTCTACATATTGAATGCAGAATTTTAATTTGTGTGTTATTTGAGCTCTGTGATGCGGATTGCATGAAATACTTTCATGAGAAAGTATGAACAGTGCTCTCAGATCTTAAAAATGGCATTGTCCATTTTTTTAAAGAGTCCAATTATAGAGTAACATTGTACAAAATGAAAGTAATCTCTAAGATTGGAGTTGGGTAGCTAATGTCAGCTAACGCTAAGTATTATAACTCATTTGTGACTGTGCCATACAGCAGAAACAGTAGGAGATGCATAGCAGTAGAAACAAGAAAAACATAAATTTAACACAATAAATTTACATTGAAAGTGCTTTAGGGAGCAAGCCTACTTAATTGAAGAGGACACAAGCACATGTTTATCTGCTGTGTTAAATAGAGAATGTGTAACACATTCCTAAAAATAAGCATACACTTAAAGAGCTTAACTGACGCAAAGGTAATAACGTAACAGGAGTCATGAAATAAAAGCCTGTGTATTTCTGAAATATATAATTTAAGCACCCTGTTTTACAGCCATAAAAAGTATGAGCTTTTACTTAAGACAAATGTTATATTTAACACGTTGCATTGTTAATTCACATTTCCAAATGGTGCAGTTAACTTCTTTCATTTTTCTACCTTAATCCTTTCATTCTTAACTATACAAATAATTTATTTAAGGGCTACAAGGCTTAGCAGTAAATAAGTAAACTCATTGGTAAACTTTGTAAAGTATTCACCATACACATTTTTCTGTGTTAGAACACAGGAGAATGAGTTAAAACATCACCACTCAATGCCATGGCATTCTTTAAAGATACCACCTTCAACATATTTTAGGCTTTAGATATCCAAACTTCAAGATGAGTCGGGTCCAAAGTAGTATTAAGGAGGAAAAAAAAACAAAAACAAACCCAAAAAAACCCCAACCTTTAAAATTCCAGTTATTTCTATTGGAACGAATTTCTTTTTCAAAACAGCCCACCTTAAATTTCACCTTTAAAGTAGGAAATACTTGTACAGGTTTAAAACTGCTGCAGACTATTAATAAGAACTTAAATAGATAAAACAGACCTGTTGCATCAGTGAATTCTCTTCAAACTTCAATGAAACAAAGGCTTCTGCTTTTTTTTAATTGCTGTCAGAATCAAAGGAAGACATGTTAAATTTCTGAGTCTAGTCATTCGTTGTAAAAATGTTGCCATGTCATCCATTTAAGTGTCTATCATTAAACCGCTTTTAATTAGAGTGAATGCTAGTACTTACCTGTTTTATATTGCAGAAATATGTTTCTGCTGCATAGGATCACATTTCTGTTGTCCCTCGATGAACATGCTCATTCAAGGCTGAAAAATCCAGTGGTAACTAATAGGATAATCTAACTTGTTTTCCTTTTCCAGATTATTTCTTTGGCAGTCAAGTGCCCGACTCATTTTAGAAACTGTAGGAGGATATTTGTTTATGTGTCTACATGCATCCTTAGTCACTTTTGAAAATATGCTTCTGGTTCCCAGAAACTGTTGGCCAATTCACTCACAGTTTTAAGGTTCTATTTTGATCTAATTCTAATTTACATCTCATTTCAGTGTAGCAAGATAAAAAATAATGCAATATTATTTTCTAAATAAGAAATAAATTTCTAAGTATGACATATATCCAACTTAATTAAATGTAAAAAAATAAAGACATTTAAATGTTCATCTCATAATATCAAAAAGAAACAACTATTTTAATGTAAGAGCTCATGTTTTATTGAGCGGCAGTATAGCCTAATGGTTCAATGAATCAATGACAAAGAACTACTGCTTAGGCAAATACAAAACCAGATTAAAAATCTACTATTTAAATCAGGGGTTCCTGCATGTTTAAATTATCATTAAAACTGATGATTTAAACGATTTGATTTAAATCAAACCATCCTGTTAAGTGGCCAAATAAGAGAAAAATGTAAAATGCATAGCCAGTGGACTAGAGCAACTCTCTTGGAGCTTCCTCCCTGCCCCCGTCAGTTTTAATGTATATATCACAAGTCTTTAAAAGTACATTATCTTTACCTGACGCAAATATATTATGATAAACAAGAGATGACTCTCCTGTCCACATAGTCCGGTGCATGCAGTACTCTTAAGTATTTGTTCAGGGATTCTAAACCAACAGAGAGTGGATTGAACGGTAACAGACTGGTCTGGAAGGCTGCTTCAGCTCACCTTTGGCAATATGAGTCAGCTTACCTCATGGTGGAATTGAAAAGCTCCCTTTATATTTACTCTGTTATTTTGGCATGACAAATGACAGTCTTCGTCTCAGAGTTATCTGGGGTCTGGGTCATTAGACACTGAAAAATGAGGCTTCAGGTACTTTTCAAAGTAACTTTTCAGGAGGTATTTCTGAAGGCTCGAGTACTGTGTCCAGTTTTGGGCACCGCAGTATAAGGAGTACATTGAGGTGCTGGAGCAGATACAGAGAAGGGTGATGAAGCTGGTGAAGGGTTTGGAAAACATGTCTTATGAGGAGAGGCTGAGGGAGCTGGGATTGTTTAGTCTGAAGAAGAGGAGGCTGAGAGGAGACCTTACTGCTCTCTACAGCTATCTGAAGGGAGATTGTAGTGAGGCGGGTGTTGGCCGCTTCTCCCTAGTAACTAATGATAGGAAAAGAGATAATGGCCTCAAACTGTGCCAGGAAAGGTTTAGATTGGACATTAGGAAGAATTTCTTTACTGAAAGAGTGGTTAGGCCTCGGAACAGCCTTATTAGGGAAGTGGTGGAGTCACCATCCCTGGAGGTGTTCAAAGGGCGATTGAGTATGGCACTTCAGGGCATGGTCTAGGGATCATGAAGCCATTGAGTGGTAGGTTGGACTTGATGAACCTAGAGGTCTTTTCCAACCTTAATTATTCTATGATAATATGATTCTAAGGCCATGGACAGCTTGAGGAGTCAGCTCCTTCACACTCATTCCGCAGACATCAGAAGGAAGTAGACTTCCATGGTTTTGCACGCAGTTGGGAAGGTGGAGCATATTGTGCTCCTTCGGTTGGCCACAGAGCCAACAGAGCTCAAGTAATTTTTGCTGAAAGAGTGATCAACTTGGAACTATAGGAGATAGGCACATGGCTCCTGCAAAGATCCCCTGTGGGGAGAGTCCCTCAGCTGCTGAGCATGGGGAAGGTGAGGAGCAGTGAGCTGTGCTGGCATGTCCCACCAGCCTGTCTCAGCGCACTTGCTCATCTGTGGGGTAGGGCTGCAGAGGGGCTATGCCTGTTGTCCGTGCTCTCAGCAGCTGTAAGGGGCCTGAAAGTTAAAACAAGGCAAGGGGGAGCTGTTGCTGGGTGGTGGATTGGAGAGGGGTGATAGAAGGAGAAGAACCCAAGGGGTTGTCCAAGGACAGAAGAACATAATGTTGGGTTGACGATTGGACTTGATGATCTTAGAGGTCTTTTCCAACCTTAATGATTCTATGATTCTTTTCCTGATAAAAATACACTCAGTTTATTAAGAGACATTATGCTAATAATGCATTTACCGAAATACATTTAGTGTGATATACTTGTAAAAGTTTTTACAGTCACAGTGTGTATGTGACAGTGAGTTAAGTATATATTTTAAATTGCCGTTCTTCAGAACTGTCCACTTCATTGTGCTCATTCTTTGCCTTCATGAGCTTAATGCCTTTGTGCTAGAAGCTGTGAAGGTTGTCACAGGAGCTATGCAAATCAGTGTAAAACTTCTATGTTGCACAGCCACGACAGAGTAATGCTTCTCAGATGTATGACCTCTTATGATTTCAACAACCTGTAGTAATTTGGATGTAGAATACTCTCAGGACTGGGATGAAATAGTGCCGTATGGGTTGGTTATCCTCCTTCTTTCTCATGTGAAGTTGTCAGGTGCTCAGTTGGAATTATTCATAGACAGAAAACTCTGCAGTAACAGACCTGAGGTGGTAAAATTCAGACTGAAATGACAGTATAGAGAGGCATATGTTACTAACATGCTGATTCATACCAAAAGGCTGGTATTTTATATCCTGTGGGTAAAATCATGTCCCTGTTTTATATATGAGGCCTAAACCCCAAAAAACGTTTACAATACTAAGAAGGCAAAGAAGGAAAACCCTTCATATTTCAAATATTTAAATAATTATGGCTAGGTAGATAGTTTATTATGTATTTTGATTTTACTGGGATTTTACAGTCTTACATAAATACTAGGAAATCCTTCCATTCCTGATGCCTTCCAGTTCCTGTGCTGTCCCACCTTATGTCATAGAAATTAGAAGGCAGTTTTAGCAGATTTGCAGAAGAGTTTCTCACCAAATTAAAATTAAGACAGTGTTTCTGCTCTGAAGCCGCTCAAAAAAGAGGTGAATTTTAATAAATAGCTCTGCTGTCTGTAAGAATTTGTAATAGTGAGCCAAAATTAAAACAGATAGAAAGGGGGAAAGGGGTTAAAATGTATCGTTGTAACACACTGCACTGTATCTGATTTCACCTGTTTCAGCTCAAATACTATTATAGGGGGGTTTAAAAAAATGTTTTTATTAATCTCAGAAAATGACAGGTGTCAAGAGCCTTTTGTGATACACATACAAAAACCTTACGGTCAAGAGGTCATATCACTGCAATGTATTAGGCAGTAGCCTTCTCTCTTGTGGAATTTTCCTTGTTTGAAGTGTTTTCAATGAAAGATGCTTGCTGTAATGCACATCAGTAAAATGATCTATTTGGGAACAGCTTTACATGGTAAAGGAAGCTATGAGAATACTTTGGTATTGTGGATGTCTTCTCTCTTAACAATTGCATGTTCTGAACTCTCTGGGATGCTGTAAAGCACACAAAGGATATATGGCTTACAAGAACATATGTGTTTTGGGATTGAATTTTATAAATACTATTCTCATCGTGAAAACAGTTTTTTTGGCTGCTTTTTTTTTTTTTTTTTTTTCTTCTTTCTTTATACTCCTTAAAGAGAGTTCTGATGCTTGAATGTGAAGCTGTGTATTTCACTAAGCTGCCTTTCAGTATTTTCTTTGTGTTTTCCTCACTGGCTATGAGCACCGCAATGCATAAGAAGATAAATGCAGTATGCAAAATAAGATGTTTACACACATCTAGAGAAAGCAAAACTGAAATGGTTTGAAAATGTAGTTTGGTGTGCTTAAAAGTAAAGACAATTGTTATTTTAAGGCAACCATGCATAGATTTCAGAGGGTCTTCTTGAGGTCTGTGAGCCGAATGTAAAAATTCTTACAGCTGCACTTTGTCTTTGGGCACATCAAAGCTTGGGCATATACCTGCCTGGGCAGGTGTTTTAAGTCAAGTTATGCAATACACTACATAATCATTAGGAAAAAAAAAAACCAAAACAATAGTGGTGAAGACTTGGAACATTTACATGAGGTTTAGTTTTGAAAATGTGTCTGGTTTTGGCACACCAATCTGTAAAGTGGTTTTGCCCCAGAACCTTGTGAAATAGTTGTATGGTGCGGTGATCCTGCTAGAGACGGTTTGTTTTGCATTTTTGTTCTCTTGCTTTGACTAGGTGTGGAGAAGGCAGATTAGTGACAAAATTACAATGATACGTTACAAACCAGCTTTGAGATACCCACATCAAAGTAGGGTCTCTAATTGGGGATTTAAGAAAGCTGGATTATAAAAATGGGAGCCGGTCAATTGTTCCTAAAGTGCCCTGAGGGGAGGAGGAAGTGTTATGCAGGGGAAAGACTGAGACACTCAAGGAGTGTATGCTTTTAAAAAGTGAATTGAGATGAGGAGTGGATTTTTTTCTGTCTCTGGCAGAAGCGGTTTATTGTATTCCTCTGGATCAGGATGAAGAACAGTACTGCTTGCATCACGTGGGTTTTGATGCAGGAAAGTTCTTTGAGATTTACATTGCAAATTGGTAGGAAATGATATTTTGATTTTTAAAATAACGTTCTTAATTTCCTTTTGCTTCTGGCTGTGCTTGTGCAGCATGTTTACATGTGCAGACAATTGAGGATTTAAAAATAATTGTCCTGCTAGTCTTTACTGAATTGAGAGAAGGGAGTGGAGGATACAAAAGGACTCTGGGGTGGAATTTATGATGGTTGCCACGGCTGGAGATTTGGGCAAATGTACATTTTTTTTTTTTGTTTAAAAATCTTCAAAAGCACCGTAATTTTGGATGAGACTGGTAGAAAACTGCAGAGGCAGGATTGACTACTGCATCTACAGGAGGAACAAGAAGAATGCTTGGAAGATAAAGGGTGGTAATTACAGGGAAAAAGAAGGCGGCAAATAGGGAAAGAATGAAAGAAAGGTTACTAGAAAAAAATGAATTGTAAAGGAATCTATAGGAAACTTCAACATTATTAAAAAAACTACTTAGTGTTACACTTTCAGTCTGCGATTTACTGGTAGGTCAGTCTTCAACAGTTTGAGCAACAAAAACTAATAACAAATATAAAAAGGAAAAATGGAAAACGGTATCTGGGAATGAACAGCTCAGGAATTCCACTGTTTCTGATTGCTTTATAAAGCCTCTTCCTTACTGTTATCTCTTTTTATGGTATTTCCCAGAATGCATGAAATGTTAGATGTCGAGATCATAGCAGTGAAATAGAGATGTTATGAACGTCTATTCCTAGTTAAACAGTCTATCTCTTGCAGTCTGCTGAAAAATTGTTATTTTGATGCAATTTTATGTGTGGTGATCTTTAGGGGTAAAACTAGAGGGCTAGCTGTTATAGCTGGGGTGGGATGGGAATGAAAATTAGAGTTTAGCTTTGTGTTACGTGAGAATGAACGATTTGGAGAATAGGCCAGTTCTGAAATTCAAGTGTAGTATCTTTGCCAACATTAAATATGTGATCACCATTCTGGTAGCTGCAACCAGAAAAGGAGAAACGAAGCACAGAAGTTACAGTTGCATTTTTTTAGCTTAAACTGTTTTTAAACATCAGAATATCAGGACTCATGTGGAACAAAATAGAAAAAAAACCAGACCAGTCCATAAGGGCTGACTTTGGGAGCTGCTAAAGGAAAGGCAGTGTAGAAGGAGGAACAAAAGAGCACACAGAGACAAAAAGGGGTAAGCAGAAACAGAAGAAAAGGGAGCTTGCAGAAGACAATTTGAGTTTATCTTGGAAATGATAACATTTTCCCAATCTGTGAGTGATTAAATATGACAGTATGGTATTGAACAACTAATGAGCAACAACTGCAATTGTAGTTTATACGTAAATACAGTATTCTAGCTTCAGTCATTCTGAAGACTTCCTCTGATATCATCTGCTATAAAACTACATCGATGGAAATGAACTGATTTTGTACTTCAGGCTATCTTTGGTCTGTCAGCCTAATGGTCCACACACAGCTTCTAATGTCAGTGGCATTAAATAGTTAAGGCCAAAGTTCCTGTATTTTACCATAACCTGGAAACGTATTTCATTATTTTTTATAAATAATGCAGGTTGGTCTGGAAACTTAGGTTCATAGCCTTGATTCACTTAGTAGCTATATGTCTTCCATGCATAAAAAAGGGTTTACAAAATTATACTGTAGTATACATAGGAAGGCAATAGTATAGATAGTGGTAATCCTTTGGCATGTAGCTGAAGTAAATAAGAAGTGTTTGAGACCTTTTTTCTCAAATTTAGATGTAGTGCTTCTTGATAGTATTGGATGGGGAAGAATAAGAAGTTGAAACAGTCTTATCTGAGGTAGACAAATAAAAGGCTGAGGAAGCGTATTAAGTAAAATTTCTCTTCCAGAACACTGAAAGCTCTCAAAACCCAAGGTTCTCTGGAAGATGAAGCATTCAGTACTCCTGAGGACAGCATCCTAGGTCATTAACGTAAGATGGCAGAGTGTGCAGCTTTCTTAATAGCTTGTTGAGGCATTAGTGTCATCTGAGTAGTTTTGGTTCCTGTCCCAGCTGCACTGTAACAGTTTTCAGTAACTTTTACATTCATTCAGTAGTTTGGAGCTTTCAGCTCCATTTTACAGAAAGCAGGGGACTGTTGCTGTTTACAAACCTCTTTATTCTGAATATTAATGTATACACTGTAGAAGTTGAACATGTGCATTGAATCAAGATTTTAAAATTACAATGCTCAGTGTTCTTGAGTGTTTATTTTTTTAGTAGTGTTTTTTTGAAGGGTTACAAACCAGTGACCAATTAAATTCCCTTAAGTGCCTTATGTGAGAAGAGCAGGCAGGTAGA
>VWZK01025246.1:0-17827 GCA_013396935.1 Baryphthengus martii | reverse complement strand
TAGGCTGGACTTGATGATCTCAGAGATCTGTTCCAACCCCAACAATTCTGTGATTCTGTGGTGCTGTGCGAGCGCTGCTCAGCAGCAGCCACAACACCAGTGTCTTATCTGCCTCCCAATACAAAGCCCAGCACCATAACAGCTGCTCTGGGGAACATTAACTCCAGCTCACCCAAACCCAACACATCCTTAAAATGATTTATCCTTAACTTAGCAGTGGTAAATTTAGCTTTGAACATACTGGCCTCAGGAAGGAAAGGCAAGGCAAAGCAAGACTGAACTTCTGATATGACTGTGGATCAAGCTATTCAACTTTCCCATTAGTTTTCTTTTGTTATCCACTTGTCTTCTGAAACATATTGCTCTTCAAAGTGCAAGGGTGGAAAGAACCTTGGGAAATAAGCAGAATCCCTTTAAAACCTCACTAGCTAAAAGCTTTACTTTGCTGGTTGCTGCTTAAGTTAACAAAGCCAGTCATATGAGGACAAGGCCCACTTTAACAATAGCTTTCTTTTATCTCCACTCATATAGTGGGAAGTCAGCACTCACTACTTGCTGCTGGCAAATCCTGCCTTTCAAGAGATAGAGGAAGCCACACAGAGTCTTTCCATGAAAAATGTCAAGACAAACCCTTTTCAGCTCCCCAGGCCTCTCCACATGAGCACAGAAAGGCCACGGGTACCTGCGTGCTCATAGCCCTCCCCATCCCTCTTGCTTTTTTTTTTTTTTTTTTTTGTTGAGAAAATCTGATTAAAACTGTGTACGAGAGAGGCAGATGGCAGTTTTGACATTAGGTGAAGATGGCTTAATCTCCATCTGTGCTGACATTTTCACATGTCTCCCTGTAAACACTGGCCACCTGATAATCACTAATGCAGAGTTCAGGGGTCGAGGGCTGCCCTTTTCAGGGAGGATTTGATAGGCAGGATTGCTGGCCCGTCACTCTGTGAGCTGGCAGAAAATGGCAATGTGCTGTGGCCCTTCCTGAAGAATAATAATCAAAACTGATTATTATTCAGTGCCTTTGTGATTCGCCTATCAACCTAATTAGCACCCTGCACACCTAGACATTGCTGAGCTCAGGCTTTCAGAAAGCGTCTGCCTCAGCTATTCTCCATTGGCACTGTGCACACTGCACACTGCTCTGAAGAGGTAATTAGGGAAGCTTCAGAGCAATGTTAGGGAAAACAGAGCCACAAAGGTGGTGTGTAGTTTGAAGGCAAGCTAATTATGAAGGGGTGCATTCCAGGATCTGTAACACCGGATATTACCATGAGAGTTTCTTTAAGTCAGAAGTATCTTGCAATTAACTCAGTGATGTCTTTTCTGTTCAGCATCTGAGTAAATACAGGGCATTCTGGTCTTGAAAGGCTTGAGTGCACCTGTTAGGGCCCTTCCACAGTGTGACTTGCCCAACAGAAATGTATTTGCCACCTTTGTCTAGATCCAGACTGAGCATTGAGGCAGTCTCTGGTACAGCTGCTGAGAGTAAGTTGGGAGAATGTAGTAGCCTGATCCCTGCTCTGTGTGGCATGTGGGACTGGAAGCTGTGCGGAATCACGAGCCATTTGTTCACCTAATGAAACGAAAACTACTTCACATAACCACCTTCACCACCTCAGACAGGTAGGCACTACTAAAATACAGAGCTCAGTAACAGCTCTATAAAAATGTCAAGCTCCTTAAATTCCTTATATTCTTAAAGGAATAATACTACAAAAAACAGATGACCCTGCAGCAGGGCACTGACCAAAGCACTAGGTAACCTTCTTTTACTGGGTTTACTTGCCAGAAGCCAAGACACAGGTACGTGTTCCCATGTGACAGCTTCACATGGTGTCTATAAGACCCAGCAAAGGAGGTGAGATGGCCAGCTTAGGAGGCAGGAGCTTCTCAGATATAGACGTTTGGTGGGCTTTGTTGGTATGGGGTAAGAAAGACAACAAAGAGGCACAGCAGAAGGGATGGGGATACAGTCCAGCTCCCCAATAGAAGCTCCTTTCATTAAATCTATCAATCAAATAACACAAAAGAATAGGAAATGCAGAGTTTAGCTGAAGCAAATTTCTAATGCAAAGGAAGGCAGTCAGGATAATGTTTTGGCCCAGATGAAGTGTCAAAGTTCCCATTAATATCAACAGCATGTCTTCTGCAATGAAGAAATCAAAGCATTGGATCACTAGAAAAAGGTAAGGAGAGAGTAACCCAGTGGAAAAACAAGAGCTGGTGTGTCAGTATGACTTGGGAAGGCTGTTCTTGCTCTCCTAGGATCAATCCCAAGACTTCAAGATGGAAAAAGAAGTCAGTTACAAATGCCTCCTCAGCACCTGAACTGCCTGAGAGCCCCAGGGGATTAGACCCAAGGTTTAACTGGGACTCTGTGGCTCTAAGCCAGGGTTCCTGGGGCACAGCAGGAAGCAAGGCAGACTCCTATGGGCAAAGCATCAGATAGCTCAGCACTGCAGCCAGAGCCCTTGAGTTAAATAAAACTTTTGATTTTGAGCAACATCAAGACTTCTCAGATTCTCCTGTTAGGGATCCAACATGCTCAGCTTTTTGCAGAAGATGACAACACAATGAGGCAATATTTACTGCAGTCACAGTTTTTTGTATCCTTCCCACACCCATTCCTATCCTGCTCTGTGAAAACTTCACGAAGAAATCAGGCAACAGCTGCTTTCCAGTGCACATTATGTTTTTTAATACCAATTCTGTTTCCATGTGTCTAGGAGATTGTCTGTTGGTCATAATATGTGAATGCAGGTCTCCAGAGAACTGCAAAGCAGAACAGCGCATTGTGATAGTAAATAGCTCATTTAAGGCTTCTGGAGGTCCAAAAAATAACTTGATCTTCACAGACAGGTTTAGGATGCTTCCTATATCTGTCTGACACCCAGATGAGCTACTCCACAGGGATCTTTCTTGGGCAAGTATGGCAATTTATAATGCAATTGTACTGTGTAGTATTCTTCAGTTAGAGGGCTGTGGCTTTAAGTTAGTGCATGAATTACTCATTTCTCAACTTCACAGAGCATCCTGGAAATGTTACTTGTGCCAGCTTGTGTTTTTCCTGCTCTAAATCATTTTAAGTGTTTTGTTCCCTCTGCCACCTATTTTTATATATCTACCCTACTTGAACATACACACAACCCCATATAAACTGCATTTCTAGCAATGTAAACAGTCCTTCATGCTCTAGGAAGGCCAGTTTAGCCTAACATAGACATCAGGGCTTCTGACTTTCTGTGACTTGTTTAAATCAGACATGCAATGATGAAGTTTTAAATGACCACATCTCACATGTTTTGCTAGATACAATCAGCCCATGTCAGACAAGCATGAGGATATTAGGCAGAACTCTCAGTTGCAGAGGTGCTGACTACCCTGAGAAAAGGTGTCTTTGCCTGGGAGGATTGAAGACAGTTGAAAGGTTGCAGTGAGATCCTGTAAAACATGAGCATTTCACTCTTCTTCAAGAGGGATGTTAGTGAGATTTGACCTTAGTTCTAGGAACAATTCATTGCTCAGGAAACCTGGGACTGTATTCTTTGGCTAAAACCCTTATTCAGGGTGAAATTTAGAAAGGCCAAGGCTAGAAATAAATTGGCTAGCAATAAACAAACAATACATTCAGGGCTTTGATTTAAAGTTTATTCATGGATAATTATTTTTCTAATAAGTCCTTCTACATTTAACCAAGTCAATCTCAGTATCAGTGACCATCTCCTATTTTTCATTAATCATATTATTTGTCATTGTCAAGGATCCAGGATGATCTATGCCTATACTACAGGATGGTAGAGTGCTTCTCACGATATGTCTTTGCTCTTTGGATCCTGGCTGGTACTCAATATCACATCAAATCCTCCTGGCTCCCAGCTTGGTGAGTGACACTTCACAATCTAGAGAACAATGTGTGGCAGCTAAAAATAACCATTCACTGCATGAGTCCTCAGGTGCCAATCCACTTGTGATAAGTATCGTGGGATTTGCGAAAGCTTTGACAGATAACTGATGGCTGGCTAAACACTTGCAAATAGTAGCTAACCTGATCACAAGAAATAAAACTGAGCGCTTTATATGAGGAGACTTTGCAGAGTTGTTCTTCAGTATTTACTATTTGCTTAGCTTTATCTCTAGTTTCATTTATGTTGATAGTAAGGAGAGATTTCATACCACTGCCTGTGACCCTCCCCTGCCCTATCTGGCCAGCCCCAATGACAACACCATGTTTGTCGGGGGAAGGTGTTAGTCCCAGGACACAGTGGCTGGATGGAACTTCATTGACTTCCCCACAAGGTCTTCGTGGTTAACAACAGCCATTTTTATCCGCCACTGGAGTTAACCAAGCTCATGGGGCACTGCAGAGGTGGAGGAGCACTTTCATTTCCATGGCTGGCTCAGCAGTGGAGTCATAACAAACAGCCAATGCCTCTGTTGGGAAGGTTTCTGCAAAGTGACTTACAGGCTTGAAAGCAAAGATGAGTACTCTGGTGTCAGAGGAGTCTGCTGGTACCTGTAGTGATATGGGAGAGGTGCACAGAGATGAAAAGTCAAACTACAGAATGAGAGAAAATGAAATTAATTTTCATTCAACAACAATACTTCAGCTCAAGATTAATAGCTGATTTTTTTCTCCCTGCTAGACTCTTTGTCCCTTCTTTGCAAAGAGTCTAATTGAGCAGTTAAACGAGGATATACAGGCCACTGTATGTGAATCTTTTTCCTCAAAATCTCCCCAGCTTCACTCTGTGGATTTAAAGGCAGAAGCCTGGCCCCATGCAGTGGACAATGTCTCCCTTTTTTACCCCAATAAATATGATTTTACTATTACTGCTGAATGCCATAGTCTTTGCATTGACTTGGCAATGCAAGGTCTCAGGAATCATCTGAGCTTGCCATGCTCTGAGCTGATACTAGTTTGTATTATCTTTGATAGCAATTGTTTAGATAATTGTCTAAATATGTTTTAGATTTGCTTGAGTTTATGACAAGAACAAATAGTTGCTTTATGTGGACTGAGCAGTGTATGACTCTGGAATAAAATGTGGGTGGTAGAGTGCAGAAACAGGATGGAATCAGCTTTCCCAAACTGTAAACACACACCATGATGTACAGTCAGCAGTTATTTCAGAAGAGTAACTTTGTATTGTTCAGGTAAAACCAGCTGTAGAAAAAGCCAAATGAACCAGAAAAAATGAATAACTGGAAATCAATGGAAAGAAGAATATGTACAAACGCTGTCTAGAAAATGTATAAAAACAAATGGAAGTAGACCAAGACAGAAAAGACAGAAGACAGCATGAATTTCACAGTTCTGGAAAAGAAGAGGAAGAAAGCCCATCACTGACACCACACTCTTCCCACTGAAGGATATTGAGAAGGGGAGAATGAACAAAGCTCCTGAGAAGATGGGGAGATACTAGCAAATACTAACATTTAACTGAAATTTGTTGAAGAAATTAGGTTTGTATTAAGTAGACAATCTAGTCTGTGAGTCTGAGTAGCATTGTAATTGGACTACTACTAATAGTTTGTTGTATTCTGTTTACACTGTTCAAACTACAAACTGAACCAGTATTAAACAAGAGGAGCTGTCCTTTTCTATTGCACGCATGGTTTCCTGGTTTTACAAAGGACTGTGACAGCAGTTTGCTCTTAGTACCTGACTCTCATTTCAGTATGGCACATGCCCTGTTACCTTGCTTGAAATAAATAAGGTAAGTTGAAAAAAAGAAAATGAAGATGCAGCAATCAGATATGGATGTTTACAACTCAGGCTTAGTGGCGTGAATTATCATAGGTTTGTAACAAGATGCCAACTTCCTTACTAGTCCTCTGATTCCTGAATTATTGTTTTTTTTCATAACACTCTGGCACCCCTACCTCCCAGGCATCACTTTGAACTCCAGCTACTACTTTGTAAATGAGGCTCCAGAGTGGAAAGAAAAGCTTGAAAACCTGACCTGAGGCACCCCAAAGCTTCAGAAAGCAGAAAGAAGGGAGAGGAAACCAAACACTGAGAGACAGGATTGCTGGTGCTGCTCTGCTAACTCTCACCATTTTTCCACCCCATCTCATTGTGTGGGGCATTCAGTTCACACTGACCAAGGGCCCAAAACCACCTCTGACACAGAAATCACCACCTTGCTCAGGGCCTGACTCCTCTTTGGATGATGCAGCTGGTCTCAATCACTAAGAAGTGCTGACATGGAGAGCTTTACACCTCCCATTGCCTCTACCTTTCTTGACAAACCTGCCTTGGGAAGTAACCACTTTCTTTTTCCACCTAGAAAGATGTATCAAATTGCCTGATGCCAGAGTTCCGTTCCAAAAAGATGAGCTGGGGAAGTAGCAAATGAGAAAATACATAACAAAGAAGTTGTTTGCAAGCTCTTTGACATGTTTTTTGAAGGCAGCATGCAGAAAGTTAATGAATTGCAGCACTCATGCTTCCCTGCTCCGAGGGATCTTGCCTCATCCCGGGATAATAAAAAGTGCCTGGAGTCATCCGAAAAGGCAAACCTGTCCATGTGATCTTGCACCTGGATGCCAACAAGGATTGCTCTTCAGGCAGTGCTGAGAATCATTGCAGTGCAGAGAGGAGAGAGCAGCCTGGGAACACAATATCTGATGTTTCTCATGCCTTAAAACTCTTTTTGTTCTATAAATTAGGCTTTCACTGAGGAAACTGAAGTTATTGCTTTATGATTCTTAAGTCTCAATTACTAGGAAGTTATTGCCATGAAACCAACACATCTGTGAGAGCAGTGCACAGCAGTGCATCTTGGGGCTGAGTGGAGAGACCTCAGCCAGGATAGAGGACAGCTGAAAGAGGCAAAGGATGTGTCTCGCTGTCACCGAGACCCTAATGACTCCCTGCATGTGGACCTGGAACTGAGTATGGAAGTGATGGGGAAGTCCCAGGAGGTCAGTGCAGGCTCAAGGATCTGTCATAAGTAGCTGTGTGCCCATGCCTTTTTGTATCTGCTCTGTGATCAGGGGAAGCTGGAGCAGGTTTGGTCAGCGGTGGGGTCCCAGCCAGACTCTGGTTTAATGGCTGAACTCTTGTCTGGGTCTGTATCCTGGCAGGGACATGAGTTAAGCTGCCATGTATGATGTTGAGAATGGTTATAGGAAGACAGATGTGCCCTCCATTTTTCTAATTATGTAGTTTTTCTGAATATATTTTAAAATTTCAAGTGTATTTACAAAGGAAATACTTGGGTAAGGTTCTGCTAACTGTATCTCAATTAAATGCAAATGGAGGTGTTGCTCAGAGAGACCACACAAGGATCATTTCACAAGGGGAAGACAAGAGAGAAAGCCCGCCTAGGCATGAACTTGAAATGCACTGGGCCGATTTCAGTCTGTAGTTCAGGACACACAGGAGAACAAAGTGCTTTCTTACCATAGCCTTGTACTTACGCATGAGAAATGCTGTTATTTGCTGGCTCTTTCCAAACTTGAATATGCTGACAGAAAGGCAAGCTGGGCTAGCTTGGGTAGTGCTCTACTCACATCAGCACTTTGCTCCTTGCCTGTCAGAAGCTATTTACCTGTGTGAACTGCACAGCCCCAAGTATTTTGGTAGCTGAAACCAGACAAATGTCGTGTGCTGAGAACAGCAAGAGCAACAGCGGCTACAGAGATGACAGTCTTATCTTTTTGCAGGCAACCACGAAGATGATGGAGAGTACAAACCCACCCTCCCACCTCTTGGTGTTTGTATAGCTGCAGGTCTGAAGGTAGAGGCTCTGGACCCTCATTGCCCTCAAATACTGGTGCAGAGTCCATCTTTTTCTGCAGATGGAAGGGTGTTGTTTCAAGTTATGACTAGGTACTGATTTCAGGTCTGTTGGGGTCCTTAGTGCTGGTGCAGAGAACCAGCGGAAGTGGGCAAACATGAATTCCTGAGAGCACATAGTTCTCAAGCTTCTTCCTCTCTCCACACTTCTCTTCCGATCCTCTGCTCAGTCATTCAGCACATCAATGAGGGCAGCCCTGCCTTCCCCACATATGATCACAGGAAAAGAGTAACCCCAGTGCTGCTGGGAGAGTTATGCAGGAATAGTTCCAAGTTAACAGGACCGCAGATGTTCATCTTTAATGAAATAATGGTCCTGTTTTGTGTTTTCCAAAAGGGTGACAAACAAATATTTATTGGCTGATTTTTATTCTGAAGCTAATGGACATAGTAGATTGCAATAAGTAGTTTCATAGAGAATGAGGTCTCATGGAGGTAAAGGTAGGAGTCTAATGCACTTTCAGGGATGGAGACTAGGACATTTTAGCCAGGGATAGATTCAGAACACACATTGCAAACATAGGACAGCGGTGAAATACATCTTTGGAGCAAGACATCTTCACTCACAGACTCTTCATATTGTATTTCTTCATCACCAGTCATGCTCCCTGGCTGGGGCCTGCTATGCATCTCTCTTTACATGAAGGCCCTGACACAAAGGAACCCATGGATGGCCATACTGGACCAGAGCAAAGTCTCAGGTGTAGGTTAGTGGTGGATGCTGACTCAAAGTACGAGGACAAGAATACAGGTAGGGCAAGGTATTTCTCAGCACATCTTTCCCTAGTCTCAACTGATTTTCACCTTAGGGACCTCCTCAACCAGAAGGATGGATTTCTTTTTCATAAATTCATTTCACAGTTTTTGACAGTGATGCTTTTATGCCTGCTTCAAGAGCCCCCCAAATGCACTGAAGGTGGTAACATGTCAGTGTGGGGAATGAAAGCTCATTTCCTATAGCTGTATGATGAACCCAGAAGGCTGACTTATGGTATTGCCTGCCCGCTGGACTATTGTCCAAGAATGAAGTTTATGCAAGCATTAGAAGAAATATAAATTCATTCTTCATTACCTTTACTGAAATACATTTATCCTGAAGTTGGACTGTGTGAACCTGTTTTCAACATTGCAAGCAAAACATAAATCTAAGCATTAGGCCTCAACCCTGCAAAGGATAATTAAAATCAATGTAGTTGTTGTCTCACTCTGACACTGGCATGGGTGCAAAGTGATGCTGCTGAGTACCCTGCTAGCAAGTGGAAGCATTCTGGAAGAAAACAGGGCTCACAAATCTCCTCCCTGCCCTAAGGACTTTCAGTCAAAGTGTCAGGATCTGGAACATCAAAACAAGGTCAGAGGGTCTTTTGAAAAAAAAAAAATAATTAAAAATCACCCCCATGTTCGTAAGTCTCAGTACCTTCTTAACACACTCTTCTAAACTCTACCCTCTCATTGTATGATCACAAGAGAGTAGATTATCAGCCAGCTACTCCTTTGTATTTTATTTTTTTTATGCTTTCACTCCTTTTCCTCCAACTTCCTGTGATTTTCAGGTGTCGTTCATCATTCAGGATGCCTCCCTATTATTCAAGCATCTCTAGTCCATTGTCATTCAGACTTCAAATCCAGTGCCTAATACATCCTAGCTCTACACCCTCTCTGTGCAGAGACTGCTGAAAAGTAGCAACTGTGTTTTAAAGACTGATGTTCATTTTACTGATTTGCTCCCCTATAAAATTCCCCCTTCTTCTGAAAATTATGCAGTGGATGTTTACCTTGTGGCAGATCATACTACAGACTTCAGGCTGCACCAAATCAGATAATGTTAGTTTTTCAGAGTGTTCCAGTGATGGCAGGTTATTCCAGCAAGACATTTTAAAAGAAAATGTTTTCAGCAGTTTCTGGGAAGGAAACCAAAAAGTGAGTGGGTAAGAAGGTACAGGCTTGCCAATGTAGCCTTGCGCTGCTGGACAACATTGGCAGCCTCCTGGGAAATTTACAGAATAAACCCCTATCTTATTAGTCTACAGTAATGATACCAAATCAGATTAATCACCTCTAGCTTGAGTGGAAGGATGCCTCCATTGACAAATAGCTTTGATAGTTACTCCTTTAAGAGCTTTGAAATGGCAAGATGCATTTCAGCTATTATCAGACGTTTTCCTCCAGTTGCTTCAGTGCTTCTCTATTAATTATAAGCTTAATCAATAATTCAGTAATGTACGCATGAGCTTTGGAAAGGGGTTGCATGTTGCTTGTCTGTCATTGTAAGCACCGTGATGATGGGATAATGTTTTCCTTGATATCATAAGGCTGTGTTCCTTGATATTGCAAGATTAATTGCAATTAAGGAATTACAGGGTTATGGGTTCAACATGGTACATGTTAAATAGAAAACTTTCCAGATGATGAATCTCCACATATCACTTGCAAGCTGTAAATCCATGCATATGTTCAGAATGGTGCTGTAACGAGGTCCTGCAAGGGCTGGTACAAGGGCTTTGTGGTATTTGGTATTTGTACTGAAGACCCAGAAGAAAATGTAAAATAGTCACAGATAAAGGTTCAGGTTGCAGAAAGACCTGGGGACATGGTGGAGAAGTCTTATTGCTGCTGTAAAGCAGTCTGGTTTATTTGGGAAATGGCATAAGCAAACGATATGCATTGTAACAGGGATGGATATGAAGTCATTCCCACTGGGGTAAAGGCTGTAGCCACAGTGGAGACACAACTGTGCTGGGAAGCAGTAAGACATGGAAGGCATGAGTATTTGGTGTGAAGGTCCACAACAATGTGCCAGCCAGAAGTACAGTGTTCAATAATAGTCACAATTTAAGAAGGATTCTCCTAAATTGAAGGAGACATTTAGAGATGCACCAGAGGAAAGGTTAGATAATGAGAGAAATTCAGAGTGGTGAATAACTCCAGAATTTCAATCATATAAACTTAGCCAAGAGGAGGTTAAGGATGAGTAATCCCAAAGTGACCAAATAAGGTACAGAAATTTAGTACTAGAGGCACAGTGAGATCTAACACTAAAAGCATGGGATAAATATATCCAAACTACAAATAAGATACAGGTAATTTTTAACAAAGGATAACCGTGTTTGAACAATGAGTGAAGGATTCTCCATCACATTAAAAAAAAAAAAAAGTCTAGATGTTTATATTATGGGTACAGCCAAGTTCAAATGTGAACACAGGGAAGTCTGTGGTGTGGATGTCGAACTAGCTGACCCTGATGTCCGTGTGGGATATTAAACTCTATCAAGGTAAGGTTACACAGTGAGTATATACTGATTTATCTCATTTATACACAGGCTAAGCTGACAGAGACACAGGTCTTTCTTACTGCCTGCTGGCAACATTGCCATCTAACATGGACAAAATTACATATATTCTGTTAATATAAAAAGTATTCCAAACCAACCAACTGACAAATAGTTAAATCTGTGGCTGGACTTTGTTCACTTCAGCAGTGAAGGCAGCTTCTTCTGTAGCCAGTTGTGGAGCCCAAATGCTGAATTACTGCTACGAGCAGTCAAAGGCAGCATTTTGTGAAGAATAACTTGTAGGGGTTAAATATGTTCATGGGAACCATTAGAAGACATAGCAGGAATGAAAATAGGTAGTGAAGCCCTTGATGAGGGGAGATGTGCAGATGAGTAGATTGCTCTTAACAGTAAGCAGAGCCAGCTCTGTTTTTCATGGGTTATATTATTAAAGCAGTAGAGAGCCATTTGGATAGGTGTTAGGAAAGGAAGATAAAGTTTTTTTTGCTAGTGACTCCTTTCCTTTGTGCCTTTGTTTCTATGTGCCTTTCAGGGAGGGTGTCCATGTCTAGTGCCTCTGGGGTCACCAGAACCTGCCCAGCTCCTGCATTCACCTCTTTTCCTCCAGAGTGAAAGCAGCTAACCAAATATTATAAATAAATAAATATCCTTCTTATTTCACATTGTTTCAGTGTCTTTTAGCTCTGCAATAACCTGCTGAACTCTGATATTCAGTATTTCAGCCTGGGGAGAGCTGTTAATCAGGAGCACTGCTAGACATGGCCATTTCCCTTCCTGCCTCTTAGCATGACCAGGCCTTGCTGCTCACCCTCGCCTGCACTTGCAAACATTTCACCTTTCAAATGCACAGCCTGATGCTGCTGTCAGTCTACACAAGGTTTTATGTACAGAGGAGGTACAGATTCACATGGTCATTATTCCAAGTGAGAGAACTAATCTATGTGATATTTAACCTAGTTTCTTCTCAGGGTGCATAAGAGGAATTGGGATCACTGACAAAGTGGTTTTATTCCTCTCACTTTTAAAAGCCAGCAGCAATCCCTTATGTCCTGTCAGTGCCTAATTGCATCCTCCTCAGGTTCACATAGAGACACCTGTTTTCTCTTGGTAACTCTTCCTCATCTTTCTCTGGGAACTGTCATCTAATTTTATGTGTTTTGGAAATGATTATATGGCTGAAGTTTGGAGTCTTTGATTAGACCCTATGAGATATCTTTGCAAAAGCATCTCAGAGTGATCTAAGGTGTGGAGTCCGATGCTACAGACAGAAACACTTCTTCTTGCAGTGTCTAATTAAGCACCTCACCACAGTCATAAACAAGTCCTGGGAGTGATGAGAAGCAGGAAAGCCATCGGTGCCTATCAAACCTGGCAGTCCAGGCACAGCCTCTGAAAGCTCCTCCTTTGCAGATTGCCACAAGCAAGGCAGGGTCTTAAGACAGATCACTTTAGGCTTCCCTGGTTTCTTTTAGTCTCTACCTAACTATACACAAGCCATCATTAGGCAGACATGTATGGTCACTCTTACATTGCAGCAGAGAATTGCTGACATACTGTGTCTGCTATTTACTACTGTGTGTGTAATACCTTAACCAAATGTCCTTTATCCTCTCTAGTGACTGGAACAAAAATAAAGGTTCGCTGGAGCAAGAAAACAGGTTTACAAGCCTGCCACCATTGCTATACTGTCAAGAGTGCTGAGTAATCCTACAGCTCCTCCCTGTAATTTGCTTGCAGATGGATGGATGCAGCAGGTGTACCCAAACTTTCCAGCTGCTATTTGCTGGCCTTCCCCTGGAAACAAGCTGTAGAAGGCTGGTCCCTGACTCTGCCACCCCAACACTGTGTTACTGCACTTGCTCTGGGGCTCCACAGATCTCTGATAGCCAGTGTCACACAGCTGCATGCTGGGAAGTGCTGCTGTGTCCCACAGCTTATTACACCCATGACCTGCAGTGGTGCCAGCTGCAAGGGGAGGTCCCAGAAGCCCTCTTGCATGCGGCTTTATGAGAGAGCAGCCAAACAGCTTTGGAATATGATGAGCTGAGCTGTTCTCCATGCTCACACAATACCAATGTGGCTGCAGTGAGCAGAAGCTCTGACCATGGGTCCCTCTGCCTTTAAAAGTTGTGTGCCTCTGCCCAGAAGCCAGGCAGGGATATATTAGCCTTAGAAAGGTGAACTGACACACCTGCCATCCTGAAGCCAGGGGAGGAGAGGTACCATCAGGGTACTAAGCTGGCAGCTTTCAGTCTTTTCACACTTTTTGCACTTTGCTCTCAGGGACTATCCTACATATTTTTTCTAGGGATTAAATGCAGTAGTGCAGCCAAGAGTATGAGACCTGCTCTGATATCAAACTCAATGTGCAAAATGCTTCTGTCTCTGCAAGCTGCTCAGGAGGGGAAATCTCTTTCCTTCCATGCCCCAGAGCATGAACTAGCACTTGGGCCAAGCTGGTGCCAATCTTGACATCCGAAAGTTCAATGGAGAGGCTCTGCGGTTGCACTGCTACTGGGGCAGCCTGAACTGTTGGATACATGAGAGAAAAAGGAGCCAGGTAAAGTGGTGAAGGATGGAGGTGTGTATTTCAGGGTGTGTTTCCATGTTAGAAATCTTTGAGCTATCTCCAGGTGAGTCAGTTCATTTGGAAAGTTCATTTAAGTATGGCATAACTGAAGGAGCTACCTGAGATCAGACAGCAGCAGAGCTGTGGCAATGTAGTATGATTCTGGAGTTCCCTGGCCTCACCTCTTACCAAGGAACTCACCCAATTCTGTAAATTCAGAAATCACCACCATTTTGGCTAAGCTGCTGAACTGTGTTGTTGAATGTGGTGGTAACACATCCTAGCATGTGGGTCTTTTGGATTTATACAGCATCTAGCACTGGGGCTGAGGACTCCCTCAACAACCAGGGGATCCATACCATCAAACTCATTGTCTGGACATTCATTCTGATGACCCCAGAAAAAGGTATGGTCTTTCCCCATTGCTGAGTTTCCTTCTGGGTGAAATATGAGAACTACCTCCTTAGGATGTGCTGTTGGAAGGTCTGGATTTCAAAGGGCTCTCTACAGTGCCGAAAATCATTATTCCTGTTGAGCCCTGTAGAACTCAGTTGCTTTGTGCTGGATGTGGGCTGGCTGCAGATTTGTAGGTGCTCCATATTCTTACCCTAAGCCCAACAAAAGCATGTTGTTCCACTCCTTGTTGCAGGGAAGGACAGTCTCTGAGAAATTTGTGCCTGCTGCTATGACACTGATTTCATATTCATCTGCTAGTATTCCTAGCCACATACATTAGGGACTTTAAATGTGATATATGTTATTAATCCTGGTATTGAATTATAAATTTGCTCTGATTAAAGTCCTGTGTTGTCTGCCTCTCCCTGGTCTGTACACAGAGCTGCTCTGTTGCTCCTGCCATGTCCTGCAGCCTGCTGGTATAACCCGAGGGAAAAGTTTAATTGGGGGCTGCTCTGAGCATCAGCCTGGTTAGGGACCTTTACTTAGCTGAAGCACTCAAAACCCTTGCCCAAGAAAACTTGTATTAAAATTTGCTCACAATTGAGATTTGCTATGGTTACAGCCCAGGGGATGCTGCAGAGGCTTCACCTCAGGTGGATTCCAGAGCCTCTGTCACCATGGAAAACCTGAATAATGGTTCATAAAGACACAGAAAAGCCAGAGGTCTGCTAGATATTCTGGATGTCAGCAGCAGCTGATGTTTACACCAACTTCTGGGCAAAGATACATGGTGGTGATGACCTGTCTGGGATAAGGTCCTGCTATTCCCATTGCATGTTGTGCTTTACCTATCACCAGGTCATGGTGGCCAGAGGACTGTGCTGAGAAAATCAGTTGAGACACTACTCCCTTAGTGGCCTACTCCCATGGCTTATATAGCAATGCACTTCAGAAATCAGAACTCCATTTTTCCCCTATTATCAACACCCAGGGAGAGAGAAGGCCAGTGATAAATACATTCTATAGACCTGAGTGAATGCTTTCAGGCTTTTATTATTATCTCCTAGCTAGGTTATTATTCTGCTCCCTTGATAATTTCTTCTATTCCATTTCTGTCAGCAGCTGTGTTTGTCAGCCGCTGTGTTTGTCAGCCTGCTGCATTAATACACGTGTTCTTGCCTCCTTGGTCTTTATTAACTATTGGAGCTTGGTAAGAGAAAATAAGTTTGGTGGTAGAGAAGAAAACAGGTTCTTCACATTGCAGCACCCCAGGGAGACATGGATCTGTTGGCTGACCCAGGTCTAAGGGAGGTATGTGGCTAAACCAGAGGTAAGTGGCTGAGCCCTTTGTTGTCTTTGTGCAAATGCCATAGGCTGCTTTCTGTGTTACCGAGCACATATAAGCAAGAAACAAAAGCAACCTGGGGAGATGAGACATGGGGAATTGGGGAGATCTGCTCTGCAGGAAGCACCCTTAAAGGGAAGGCTCACACCACCAGTAATTAATGTTGCTGTTAGATGTCTCTCTCTTTTTGAGGACCTCAAACTACTTAATTGCTAAGATCTAGGCACTGAATCTGATCACAGTCCATTTGCTCTATTATCTGGCCTCTGTGCAGGGAGATCAGATACTTCCAGGAAAGTTGTTGTGGATACTAAAAATCTACAGTCACTTCACACTGTCCCTCTGCTTCTCTATGTGGAAGTGAAGTTAAAAGGATACTCATGACTTTTCACTCAGCGAGGTTATTATGTCCTTAGATCAACACGGTTTATATCTTCAGACTGGTGACAACAGTACTGCTACTGCTGTGACATTCATGACTCCAGTGGTCTAGGGGGGAAATTACTTGTTTCCCAATGTTTTATTGTTAGAAGTTTGCTTCTGCTGCGAAACAAGAACAGTTTAAACTCGGTGCATTTAGGAAGACAGATAAAGCCCTGCGGCCCCTCTCCAGCCTTCTTTATAACCTAGTAGCTGCACCTCTTATGTTTTACAGGCCACCAACTGCTGTATTGTTTGAGCATAAGCAGCAAAAACAGGGTAAAATTCCTAAAGTCTTCAGGGATTTGGGAATCCAGCCAAGCAAAAGCGACTTACACAGCCTTTCTCAGAGCTGCCTGTGAGGAGACAGTAGTTAACATTTACAGGATGTCTGTATCCCGCTGCCCTTCTGCCTGTCAGCACCACGAATGCTTGTTCGTACAGCAGAGTCGCATCTCATCCTACTGCTGATGGACTAGCTCCCTTTCTTCCAGGGGCTGGGCTGTGCCACAGAAAGACAGGGATTTGTATTCAAGCCCAGCCACCTCTGTGTGATGTGATGCAGTGACAGCCATAAAGAGCCTAGATAGAGTTGTTACATGATTAATAACAACAGGAGCAGCTTAATAGATAAAGTCATTTCTTTTACCTGGGATCTGTCCTGGGACTTTCTGCTGTAGAGCTTGAATGAACTGAACAATGATGTTATTGCTGATTACTGTGCATGATTGCAGACTGATACTGGAGGCTGCTGCTAAATGGTCTGTCTCACCAAGGGTCTCTCCCAGCCTCTTGATGGAGTTTTATCCTCCCTGGGAACCAGCATCAAGCAGAGCCAGGTCAGCTGCCGCCAAGGAAGGTGTTGGCAGTCAAAATAATTATTCTTCCTCATTGTAAAGGGTTCAAATATATTAATCTGTGTTAGGTATTCTGGTGTCATTTTCCCTATTGAAAAAACATGAGCCATTGTTTCATGAGGGTGATGCATATAAATAACAACTCTCTCCTGAAATATCTCTTTGAAGAAATAACAACAAAGCTCATCAACAGTAGATTTCAAATAAATCATGATCTGTTTTTATGCAGTCCTCAAGTTGCTACATGCTGCAGCTGAACTGCTGAAAGTTACTCTGAATAATAAAGCGGTGAATCAAAACAACCTGATAACATCCTGAAGTTCTTCCTGAGAAGTCTACTCAAGGAATAGAAACCTGTGATACCTGTCTTATTTTGTGTCTCATATCTCAAACCACTTTGCAGAAGTAGAAGTCTCATTTGCTTCCAGCTTGAGACAAGAGAGCAGAGAGCATCAGTGCTGGGAGGTTGTGGGCATCTGCCTCTGTCAAAGCAGCTGCAGGTCCCAGCATCTCTCATGGAGTAGAGTGAAAGGGGTAAATGCACTTCCCTGGGTCAAAATGCTTTGCTAGCTGAAAGACTATGTCCTATTGCTGACACCTTCCCACAAGCATCAAAATTCATATCGTTGGTTCTGGCCTCTACAAAGTAAGCAGAGCCTCACTGCCAGAGGAACAGACAACCCAAACATAAGATGGAGCATTTTTCTATATGACTTTTTCTCATTTCTCATAAAGTGTTGTCCGTGACTATGTATGTCCCTTGTTCCCTAGCTATGGTCTGCACATCACTAGTGGCCCAGGAGACTCTCAGAAGTGGCCAACAGCTGGTGCACAGGCTCATCATGTTGACATCTGCTTTCTGTGACAAGCCAGGTGACAAGAGGACATTGTGGCCCAGGGAGATGCTGGCAGCAGTCCAAATAAATTGGGGATTGTGAATTTTGAAGGGTTAGAGGCAGCCTCTGCTGTACAGGATTTGTCTCACCTTGATTTAGAAAGGGTTACCTGTATTAGCACAAGAAGATCAAACTCGTGTGGTTGTTTCAGTAAATATAGGCAGAGACCAGGCAAGTACTCAGGATGAAGCTCAACTAGTTCTAGGTTGGAGAATTGTGGTGTGTTGACCTTGGCTGAGCG
>VWZK01025166.1:0-12430 GCA_013396935.1 Baryphthengus martii | reverse complement strand
AATAATAATAATAATAATAATAATAATTAATAACAATGCTTTATTCCTTTTAGAGTTTCGGAAAAAAAGGGGAACAGAAGGTTATAGAGGTTTGGAAAAATATCTTTGCAACACAATTCTTATATATTGCTGTGAGGATTGTTTCTGCTTTTCATGGATAATCTGCAGAAATATGTCTACCAGGTGCTAATCTAAACTGCACCTGGTTTTCTTGAATATTTACCTTTGTTTTGATTAATACACTGCTTAACTGTACCAATTCTCCTCTCCTGACTCACTTTTTCCATCTATTGTGAATTAACACTTTGCCTACGGTGATCTTCTAAGTCACAGTCCTGAGGAACTATGGCAAAGCAAGTGGTAGGTGAGTGGAGAATTGTTTTGTGATTGCAGAAATGGGCTGGGGCTTCAAAGCTTGTTCTGGTTTCACTGGGACCAAATCACAAGCCTGCCATGGTCTGCAGGCCGTTAGCAGTTTGGGGTCAGCCAGGGCAGCTGACCTGAGATGGCTACAGGTGTATCCCATTCCATTAACATCATGCTCACTATTAAAGGGGAAATTTTGCTGCTGAAGTTTTCTGATTCTGCTTCTCCTCCTGTTCCTGAGGATTCTCTTCCCATTTACTGTGCCCAACATGCATGTGTTGATCTGAGTATAAGATTGTTTACTTTATACTGCTATTAATATTGGTTTGGCTGCTTCCTGAAATGCATTTTTATTTCAACCTGTGAGTCTCTTCTCCTTGCTCTCTGCTTGGGTGGGGAGGAGTCATCGGGTGATAGAGCAACTGCTGGAGTCTCACCCTGCATACAGGCTAAATGTAGACAAAGGTTCAGGTTTATTCCACAAACAAAGACTTTGTGTGTAGCCTTACTTTTTCTGTGATGCTTTCTCCAGCTGTAATTTGGGAACAACAAACTTCCTTTTCTCTTCTGCGTCTGTTTTCTAAAATTGTGCTATAAGAGATCTCTTCCAAGTGAAAACTTACATTGTGTGATTGGACAAGACCCGGTACAACTGGACCTCCAATTTAGTTGATATTACAGGAGTACAACTAAACAAGAGCAATTTTTAATATCTAAGCACAAGGGAAGTAAGAAAATATCATTTTAACTGATTCAGGACTAAAGAAATTCATCAAAAGGAAATTATGTCATTTTACCATAAATTCTTAGTCACTACTTAATTTTATTTTGCCCTCTGTGCAAGTCTTAATGAGGAAAAACCACATTTCTGCCTATGTGAGTAATATGTGATTATAGGGCAGTTGTATCTGAGGACTGTAGCAGCTGAAACTATCAGTAATGTTCTGGGTGATTTTCCTTTTTAAAAAAAAATAAAATTATTCACAACGTCAATTTTTGGCACTTGAATGAGTCTTTTAGGAAACCTTTAAGCATATATATGTATATGCCGATCTTTAGCTTTCTTTAATCTGGAATATAGACTTGCCAATGGTACGTGCCAGAGATGCCCTTTACTCTCTTGAATACTATTTTCTATATAGTTCTTAATAGAGCTTATATACAAGTTCCTTTTCAGAGTAGAACCTTTCCCCAGCAATTAAGTGATATGCTACAAAAGTGCCTCCAATGTCTTATCACATTGTACATCTGCTTGTCTACTAGAAATTCTGAAGAAATGGACTTACACTTTTATCAAATGTGTTGAACATATTACAGCACTACTATATGACAGAGCTATGAAAAGTCCATATGTTATAAGGGAGAGGGCAATTTCAGCAAGTGTGGGCAGATGCAGTAGTATATTAATGTTTATATCCAGTAGTTAGAATCATATAAGAATTTAGGTTGGAAAAGGCCTCTTCAGGTCCCCTACTTCAACCCCTTGCTCAACGCAGATCTCTCTTCTAAGTCAAACTGGAGCCTTTTCCAGCTCACAGACAGAGATTTCGCGGCCTTGCTGGGCAACTTGTTCTGGTGCTGAACTACCTTCACTCTGGCTTTTTTCCTTGTAGGTAATCATAATTTTCTTCCCTGCAAAATGTATCCTCTCTGCCTTCATTATAACCAGAATTATATAGTTGAGGGCAGGAGTCAGAAGTCTAATCCTCACTTTGTTCAGCTCTGCTCAGCCCCTCCTATACCATGGAATCATAGAGTTAAAGAATGGTTTGGGTTGGAAGGCTCCGAAAATATAATCTTGTTCCAAGGCCTCTGCCATGGGCAGGGATACATTCCACTAGACCAGGTTGCTCAAAGCTTCATCCATCCTGACCTTGAACATTTTCAGGGAAGGGGCATCCATAACTTCTCTGGGCAGCCTGTTCCAATGTCTCCCCATCCTCACTGAAAATAGTTTCTTTCTAATATCTAATCTAAATCTACTCTCAGTTTGAAACTGTTACATCTCAGCCTATCACTATAGTCCCTCAAGAGGAGTCCCAACCCATCTTTCCTGCAGGCCCCTGTAAAGTCTCCCCAGAGCATTCACTGCTCTAGACTGAACAATTATAACTCTCAGCCTGTCCTCATAGGGGAGAGGCTCTAGCCCTCATCATTTTTCTGGCCCTCCTCTGGACTTGCTTGAGCACATCCATGTATTTTTTATGCTGGAGGCCCCAGATCTGAACACAGTACTCCAGGTGTGGTCTCACCAGAGTGGAGTAGAGGCAGGAGAGCCACCTCCCTCAACATACTGATCACACTTCTTTTGATGCAGCCTATGATGTGATTGACTATCTGGGCTATGAGTGCACATTGCTGCTCAGTTTTTCATCCATCAACACCCCAAGTCCCTCTCTGCAGGGTGGCTCTTAATCCACTGGTTGCCCAGCCTGTACTTGTGCTTGGGATTGCCCCAGTCTATGTGCAGGACCTTGCACTTGGCCTTGTTGAATTTTGTGTTTCACATGGGCCCAACTCTGAAGCCTCTCATGGTCCTTCTGGATGGCATCCCTTCCCTCCGGTGTGTTGGCTGCATCACACAGCTCGTATGTCATGAGCTGCAGCCCTCACTGAACTTGCTTCAATCTGTCCCACTCTCTCCTGTGCTGAGGATCCTCAAACTGGGCACAGCACTCCAGATGTAGTCCTTCAGATGCCAAACAGTGGGAAATAATCACTCCCTTTAACATGATGGATATGTTCTTGCTAGTACAGCTCAGTATACTGGCATACAAGAGCACTCTGCTGAGGAATGTTCAACATGGCTATCAGAAACATCCATACACATGCCTCTACTTTTCTGAAAAAGCTGTATTCTCTGTCTTCAGAATTATTGTGTTGATTGAAGGAAATATCATAGTGAAGAGCATACGCACACTGCATATAGATCAGTAATTTCTATGCTGCTTCACTTTGTCCCTAGAAGAGATCTGAGAGCCTTTTGTACCAGGAGGATCCATTTGCACTTTCTTGGAGAGATATATCTGCATTAATTACAATACCTATTCATGTAGGGTTAAACTATCTACTAACAAGAGTACTAGTAATTCAGACAAAAGCCAAAGGCCTGCCTTTTGTTGGCTGAGTCATTGCCCAGCATGACTGACAAGCATTTTAAGAAGGAAATTAGCAAAACATCGATAGAACCTATAATCACTACTTGTAAAATCTAGTGCAAGAATTCGAAATATAGAGCATGAATGGCCTTGCACACATTCAGTGTGCTGCCTGGCTGCTTATTAGTCAGGTTATGGTACTGTTGGTAAAACGAATTTCTTTTCTGATCCAATTCATAGACGGTTTCTCCAGCACAATGGTACTATTATTGGTAAAGCAATACAGTAGGAAAAAATATTTCTTATCATCCATAGTATAGGCCACAGCCCAATATCTGCTCTGATGGCCCATGTCTCCAAACACCACATGTGCTGTACACTGCAAGGATCACACATGACATATGCAAGAATTTCTACAGTGATACCAAGTGTTTGCATCTTCTTTACAAAAAGATTTAGCAGCTTATCAGTGCTTTGCTTTCTCTGCGTGTATTTGTCAGAACCATGAAACTTGCAATCCCAAAATTGTGGTCATGTTTTCCTGGCACAACCTGTAAGACTTTGTTAATTTACCCCTTTGTTTTAAGTTTTTCAATGGATTGTATGATAATAAGTTTGTTCCCTGAATGGAGACTGTTCATTTAGGGCAGCGATGCTATAACTCAACTACCTCTCAGCTTCTGGTATTTCGTACGTGAAGTCTGTTGCTCAGAGGAAGTTATTTCAGACTGGCAGTTAGGTGCATGTGCATTATATACTTATATATATAAGTTATACAGCAGATATTTGTGGTCAGTTATGCGAGAAATCATTTTTCAGAATGGTGAGAGGACTCTCCCATTTGTGATCTTTCTTTAAAACCACTAAGAGTATCTAGGCTGTAGACACGTACAAGATTGTGATTCCAAAAATAGTGTCTGTGTATATTGGGTCATTTCTCCAAGAAAATCTTGTTTCTTGTGTTTGTTTCCATTAATTCTGCCAGTGCTGCTTAGAAGGATGTGGATTTAGTGGATTGTATTCTATTGATGTCGGTGAAGTGGGATCAATATAGATACTGGGTCAGGGTTCTGAAAAATATTAACAATTATTAATATTCTTTCTTTTTCAGTTTTCTCCTTGTGTTTGCTTGCTTGATTTTGTCCGTGTTTTCTACTATTCCTGAGCACATAAAACTTGCCTCTGGTTGTCTCTTCATTTTGGTAAGTGAAACTTCTAAATACAAGACAGTTTTACAGATACTTTTATATACACTCAAATCCTGTCCCTCACCATGAAGAAAATAGTGTAATTCCTGAATGGTTTAAGAAACTAGACATTTCATCAGAATGATGGAAAAAAAAAAATAATGGAGTCCACGATCTTTTTCTTTAAAAACAGTTCAGATTGTATGAAAGAGTTAAGAAAGTACTGTATTGCATCTCTTTCTCTGGTTGAGAATTGCTGTGGTTTATAACTGATAGATTTTCTACTGCAGTTTGGCAGTGACTGAGCATGAAAGATGTTCAATACTGCTGCTGCCATTTATAAAGTCAGTATATAGTAAGAGGCACTTATACTTAAAATTGGAAATAATTTTGGTATCTTAGATACCAATTTGTGCTAGCTATTGGTAGATACTGACATTTTAGTGGCAGTTACTGCAGTAGGATGTGGTAGTTTCATTAGTTCTTCATAATACATGCTTTTGTATTATGTTTATCTCTCCTTTTTCCCTTCTGAGGTAGACATAAATGGCTTCAGTCCCTAAAAGTGCTTAACATTTTTCATGCATTGTATGGACGCCACTTGATTCATCTGCTACTTGATGGGCCATTTAGTTCTGCAAGTGATGGCCTGAGGATAGGCGACAGTGATCATTAAAATGTCACTATATACCCAGAGTTACCATGGTTATTTCAGTTCCACATACACACAGCGGACTGTGGCTCGTTAGGTAGTGCCTGAGGTGAAGTAACTCTTGACAAATGCCAACATTTTAACTGTCATCACTGTCTGTATCTGAAAGCCTTGGTCTTTGGAACAGCTCCCTAATTAATTATGGCTTGAGCAGGTCAATAAGCATAATTATGGTGTGTGGTATGTCACTACAGCACAATGTGCCTCTGTATCAAGATACCTGAACTGAACATCCAGAGCCGGCTAGGTGCAGATGTGTGCTGTTCTGCTCCATCTGATGGTTTCTTTGCAGGGCTAGTTAGAGAGAGCTGAGCTAAATGTGGTATTTTGCTTCCTAGCCGTATCAAGGCTTTTTCTTTTTCTGGAGAAAAGATCAGGTGATATTAAACTAGCTGAAAGTGATCAGATTTAAACGTACACTCATACCTCATCCCCTTATTTACATTTCTGAGAAACACTTTGCAAATGGAAGTTTGTTTGAATGTTCTGCAACTAGTTATATTATTGCAATTGCTACATTAATTGCTAAGATTTATCTGGTATGGAAAACAGGAAAATTTGATCAGTCTGAAAATATCCTATTTCTAGTAGTAGGTGCTTTTGTAACAAGCAATCTGTTTCCCTGTGTACTTATACAAATTGGCTGTAGAAATGTCATTGTTCTGACATAAAATATGTATTTCCCATGAGACATATATTTGTTGATTGTGTTGGTACATTTACCACCATTGATAAACACATTCTCTGTGCTTTGCCATGCTTGTCCCAGAAGCCTGAATGTGGAGGAGCTCTACGAAGTCCTGGGTTTGCTCCCACTGCCAGGCGGGGGTGTGGTGAGCCCCACTAGCCTATACACCAGTCCTCCTAGAAGCATCCATCAGTGGAGCAGAGCTACTTGGGGTCTGCAGCAGGAAACTGCAGCAGTTTCTGCTACTGTGGCTTCAGAGATGGACTTTGTCCGTCTTAACAGTTTTGACTGTATATCCTGTGGCATCCTCTGAACAGAGAAGCAGCCTTAAGGAGGAAGAAGGTGGATGGTTAATCCTTGAAGCATCGATACTAACCTGGTCCAATATTTCTATGCTATAGGCTAGTATGTTCAGCAAACCCTTGGCAGGAATAAATCTAGTGATGACGAGTTTTATGGCTCCTGCTGTGGGTCTCTAATGGAGAAAAATATAAACACTGCAAAGTACGAAGTTCCAGAAGCAGGCTAAAACTGACTGGTTTATTCCAGTTTGTTAATGCGTGATTTGTTCCTTCTCTGCATACTGAATCATTAGCTGATATTAGAAACATTATCAGAGCAGGCTTTTGCAATCACAAATGAAGAGAAAAATACATTTCTACATTAACTCGGGAGCAGTTGTTTTGGTTGTGCCAACACATAACTGCAGTCACTAGAGTTTTGCAACCTTTTCCTTGCAGTGATTCACACAACTCTTGCAAATGTGTCATTTAGTAGAGACAGTTGTATTAACTACCAAAGATCTGGTTTAATACTGTTTGGTTTTGTGCTTGAGTTGGAAGATATGTGTTTGTTTTCTAATGAAGTACCATAGAAATACAACAATCCATAGAGCTGCCTGCTGGGTTTCTGTGAACTGTTTGCTTCACAGATTTATTCCAGATGGTCCCCCCTACAGCCCTGTTAATTGGCTAAAAAGCTAATGTAATGTTCCTTCAGCTTAATACCTGAGCTACTGCCTACACTGGCACCTGTGGCTTTTGATGTATTGCAGCTATTCTCAATTACACAGGGAGGCTAAAGAGAGAAGTGTAGATAAGATGAGCAAACCTTTTTCTCCTTCTAAGAAAGGCCAGAGGAGCTGAGAAGACTGTTGTTCTGCAATCGGTCAATTCCATTTATCTCCCCTAGCTTCACCTTACAAGGGAGCAGAAAACGTCTCCCCTAATGACTGCAACCTAAATACTCTCTCAAAAAATACAATAGTTTGTGATAACTCAAAGTAAATCATTGTTTAACAGAACAGTATTAGCTGAGGGCTTCTGAGCATCAGTAGAGGCTAATGGACTCATCTGGACTGCAGAAAAGCCTGAGCTCTGTTCCTGGAGCTGATGCAAATTTGTCCAGCTGTCTCATACCCTACCCAGCCAGGGCTTCAGTTCTGGCATCCACACAAGTACTACCGTGTTTCAAGGCATATTCTACTTATCAGGGGGCCTGTCAAGGAAAATGAGCTTAATATTTGAATTTTATGCCTAAAATGAAAGTCCTGCAGATAAGTTAAGTGCATGTTACATACAGCAATGTTGGATTGTTATATTAGTAATTAATTTGGTTAGTTTTTTGTCGAGAAATAGTAAGCCTAACCAGGGCGAGAGCATCAGATGAAACTCTTCATGTCTACAATGATAGCTATGCTTTAGCCTTGTCTGTGCACACAACTTCTGGCACTCAAGTTGTAGCAGTGATATATCCCAGACAGACAGTAGAATAAAATCTCCTTCAACATCAAAAAAGCCACAAGCAGTTTAAGAATCCAACTAACACAGCAAGAAAATAATCTTTAGTGTATTGCTGATCTTCTACAAGTACTTTTGCTGGCACTTTATCAAATAATAAATACAAGTAAAGTAAAACTTAGGCTGGGAAGGCAAAATCAAGTATTTTGGGGAAGATAGCCAAGAAGTAATATATCTGGAACTGGAGGTCATTCACTCTCATGACCAAACTATATTTTAAGATCATTTTCAACTAAAGCAATGTAAATAAATTGCTCACATCTGTTTGTTTGCTGTCAATTCAAGAAAATAAATAAAATGATTTGAATTGACCCACAAAGATTTGGCAAATCAAGAAGTCCAAAAAGATTTTTGGAGCAGATTAAATGTTTTGTTTGACCTGAGATAAATATTGTTTGTATATTTGATCATTTTAGAAATTTTGAGTTAAAAGTAAAATTGAGGCTGTAGGAAAGAAATGTCATGTTTACTTGAAGTGACAAAGCATTTAATTTTTTTAAATAATTTTCATTTTTAATCAAGATGAAGAGACTGCAAAACTCATTAATTTCTGCAGGACTGATTTTATCAAATCTATATCTCATCCCATTCAGTGGACAATGAGAAAAGTGAACTGTTATGAATCCCTGAAAGAGGTTATCCCTGCATGGCAGGGCCACAGAGGTGGTAGAGTCGCGACAATGACTCAGAGGAAAAATACAAAACAATTTATTGTTTTTCCCAGAGAACAATCAATAAACAGTGTGGATAAAGGTGTTTTGGCATAGCAGTTATTTTTTTATCAATTGCTTTAACGTACAAGTAAGGTACAAGTATCAAGAAGAAAGGAATAGTGAGTAGCAAGAGGAGGAAAGGAAAAGGTAGGGAGAGAGAGAAAGTAAGATAGAAAGGTATCACCTCCCTTGGATCCAGCAACATCTCACAGGATCAGTCCAAACTTTGAGTACTTTAGTGGTGAGTGCACCAAGATCAGTATTTTACTTTCTCTTTATACACTTGGGACATGGGTGGCATCCCCAATTTACATAAGAAGTGTAGAGAGGCAGCCCTAACTTGCTATAGACCTCCTCTTGGCTCAGTCCCAGTGGCTAGGAGAAGAAATTGACTCAGGGAAAAGACACCTTCGTGCCCAGTCCACGCAGCAGAACTTATCTTTTCCTATTATTAATTTACATGCAAGGAGCCAGGGGAGGTTGGCAGAGCCATTGAGGACCATTGACACATCCTCCTTCCAGACAGGCATTGCTCATTCTTCGTTCAGATCTTACCACCACACAAAGTTTGAGACATGTATAGTCGGGCTCTTAGGATCTGTTTTGTCTTTTTCTCTGAAAAACACTGTGGTAGAAAACTGTATTCAGTTCTGTAGGATAAGGGCCTCTGAAAACTTACTCTTGGAATACATTCTTCAAGCAGAAATAGCTCCTGAAGACATAAAAGCAGATAGTGTGAAGTGGATGAGGCTTGCTTCTACATGTACTGTGGTCACTTATATGAATCCAAAAGTAGAGTTTAGTAAGTGCTTGTAGCAATTAAGATCTTCCTGACCTTCCTTCCTTAACATTTTTCCACAAAAGAAATGCAGAAAGAGCTTGAACATTGATTAACAAACATAGAATAGCGTTCCCATAGCAAGCAGGCAAGCATATATTCAGTTTATCTCTGCTCTAGGAGAACGCATCCATCCACAGAGATGTAATCATACAAATCAGCTACAAAATTTTAAAGCAGGGCAGGGGAATTTTAAAAAAGGGAAACTGGTAGTGCTCAGTTTCAAAAATGTAGCATTTTTCAGTTTAGATTTATTGTCCAAGAACTTGAATCCTCTTGCGATGCTTGGATAGAAGACCACCGTATCTGAGCAGAGAACTTGGGTGGATGGCTCTGTAGGACCAGCTAACAATGTATAAAAGGAAAGACAGAATAATCCTGAGAGATTCCGATTATAGATACAAGGCTAACAAAGAAGGTAAGGTATAGACCACATGTTAATGCAATTTTGTTGTAGTCATCTCTCCCCAGGGAGAAACAGATGAACTGATCCCTGAGCTAAAAAATCAGTGATTTTCAAGTTTGCTAACCCTTGTCAAAACTCAGAATCATCTGTTATAAAAATTTGGATCAGATCTTATTACAACTGTTTGATAATCTTTGTGTGCAAAGAGAGGACATTTCCCATTGGAAATATAAGAGCTGGTCGCACATTTCTGAAAAGCACGGTCATTAGGAGGACATCGTACAAGGCAAAAATGTGAATGAAAAGTGAAGTTATTTAAAAACATATCAGTAGATGTCCCGCAAGCTGTAATTCTTCTGTTAGAAGGCAGAATGGGCACTCCCAGCCAACCAACAAATCTCTAAAACAAGCAAGCACACACTGTAGCTATGGAAAGAAATGGAAGTAACAATAAAAATTATTTCGTAACAAAGGAACAGGACACCACACATAAAACCATAGAGGGATCTATGAAAAAAATCTATTGTCAACAGTGCTGCTGCTGATAAAATACACTTCAAACACATCAGAGCGTGATACTGGAGTAAGTCTGTTATTGATACATTTCTAGGCTTGATTACATTGTCAGTGATGTTTTGTTCCTTCTCTTCTTTCATTCTCCTGCATTAAGCAGAAATAGCCATCATAAAGCAAAGAATGAAAAAGATCTCACATTGAATGGAATAATTTTTCTTTTAAAATTAAGAAATACGACATTATAGTCCTATTGGGAAAGCTTAAATTGGTTTGATGGCTACAGACGACTAAACTAGCATTATTATACCATCTGCAATCAGGGCAAAGAAAACTCTCATAATTAGATCACTTGACGTAGGATAAGTATGAGTGTTTACCTCAAGTGCTACAACATTCAACAGCAAATGCAGTAGAAGGCACGAGTCTCTGCCAGAGCATTTCAGAGGCAGGCAGAACTACCAACCAGTTACACCCTGACAAGAAGTTTCCATTTATTGTGCAATGTTAAGATCACTGGGGTTGCCAAAAGTCAATGACTGCTGGTTGAAATACTGTCCATGAAATTATTTTCCATTTTCTCTGAATGAACAGGGCATGTGTAGTGAGTGATATTGTGCAATGAAGATGGATGGAAATAGCAAACTCACAAGCAGTGTTAAATGTAACACAACTCATGACCTGGTACAATTTTAACATTAAAATGACTAACCTGTAGTAAGAAAGACAATGTTGATTTTTTACATAGATACATTATACTCTTTTATATTCTTGTTATCTGTTCTTATATATAAGAGCTGTGGCTTAACTTCTGTACATGATGTTATATGGCCATATGTAGAAGGTCAGGAGAGAAGATACTAGTACTGATACTAGCACTGTGAATCAGTTTCTGATTCCCTTTGATTCCCAACAGAGAGAGGGAGGACTAGCATTCAAAGGTGGAGAATATATACTTAAGAGGGAAAGGATTGTCCATAGTATTCAGAAAAAAAGTGTTTAACCAGCCATTCAAGGAAATACTTTCTCTAGAAGAACCCAGAATCTCTAGGAGGATTTTGAGATTGCATGGAAAATAGGGAGGATTAGATGTTAGTGATGGGGTGTCAGAATTCAGATTAAGAGGGATATAATTCTTGAGAAGGGTAAAGCACGACTGCTTTTAGGCTAACCAGCAAGTTGTGCTAAAGAACCAAACCAGCTGTCCTTGACCTCCTTTTCAGAACAAACAAGCAACAAGCCTTGCACAAGAACAGCTCTTCCATGACACGTCTTCCTTCTTGTTTTATCAGTTTAAGTGATAACAAGGTAACATGGGAAACCACTTCCAACTCGTAACGTTTTCAATAGATGTAGATTTGCACTATTTTATGCTGGACTCTGCAGTATTGAATTTTATTGGCTTCACATCAGAGTTTGATAAGGATCCAAACTTGTTATATGGAGAGCAAGACCAACCTCCTTAAAACAGGCAACAAACGGTTTAGATTGCAACAGTGAAAATGGATGGATATCAAACTCTCTATCAGAAATTCAGACCTGACCCTTGTTAGGGAAATATTGATTTGCCAAATGGAAACGCAGAATATGTCTCCAGAGGAAAGCCAAAGTACATGGTTATAAATAATGCGTAAGGAAAAAGTCTACTAAACACAAATGTCAAAAGGAAAAGAATGCTGAAAAAGGCAGAACATCAGTGATATGGAGCACCTACCACCTGAGTAACACAGAAATTGTAATCCACTTAGTTACTTTGCACAAATGTGACAAAGCATGCAAAGACATCACTTGCTACAGTCAAAATGTGAACTTTCCTCAAGTGAGAGAAGAAATCTGTTCACAAGATTCAGTTTAAAAACTGCAAACTCAAGCGAACAAGTATCAAAATACAGGCAAATATAAAAATATCTGTAAGAGTCCAGAGCAGATGTACCTATAATACAAATATCCAAAGACAGTTTAAGGTGTAGGTGATTGTAAATACACAGATGCACACTGGAACGAAGTCCAGCCCTGAGAATCAGGAACTCTGAGTGAGCTACAAAGATGAATTAGCAAAACAGGTACACAAAGATGATCAGGGGGACTGGAACACCTCTCCTACGAGGAC
>VWZK01025147.1:0-14107 GCA_013396935.1 Baryphthengus martii | reverse complement strand
CTAAAAGATCTTCTTGGTGGCAAACACAGCCGCCAACTCAGTCTTGCCCTTGATTACAACAGGAGGCACCTGGGCAGCCTTAGCCCCTTTTACCTGGTTGTGAAATTCATCCAGGTGTCAAGTTCACTTCAGGGCTTGGGGTTCAGACCCCAGTACTTTGGAAGGGAAGGGAAGGGAAATTATGCTAGATATTTTATGCAGAGGAAACTGGAGGGAAAAAAAAAAACAGCAAAGCAAAAGTTTCTTCTCTACAACAATCTTTAGTCACAATATGAAGTGAAACATGAAGCTAAGATAAAGTACGTAAACTGTCAGACACAGTCTACTGATTAGCTATACTTAGACATATTAAATAGTAAACAAATGGGTAGGCAAATCCAGAAATTCTACTTTGTGTTTCAGTAAGATAAATAATATATTTCATACTTGTTTTCTGGCATACTTACGTGATTCATTTGTAGCAGTAGTTGAAATTTCTTAAACAATTGAATAAGATAGAATGCTATTACATATATATACCTTTTTAATAAAGAGAAATATTAAATCTGTAAGAATCAGTATAAATAGTAAGAACAAATACAGAGAATGCATGTGTATCATTAGTATTTTGTAATTAAAGTAGGGAAGAACTGGGAGCACACAACAACAATTCAAAAATCCATTAATGACTCAAATGCCCACAGCTCCATATTCATGTAGGATTTAATTCTCATTAGGTGGGTATGCTTTTCAGAATTCCCTGTTTTCCAAATACTTCTTCGTCAAGCTCTGTACTAAGCTTAGGTTTTGAGTGAAGAATCAGAAACAATTCTGAAAACAGGAATCATATTTCAGTATTTTAACAGACAAGTTTATGACTAACTCTTGTTCCTCATCTATTCATCTCCATATTAATCTTATTTTATAAGCCATGTTGTAGATAGTCAACGTCAGTGGCAAATAAACAGCTCCAAAAATCTACTGTAAGAATGAAGCTACACAATGATTGACTCTTAAGTGCTAAAAGCTAACAGAAGAGGAAGATCCCGCTTCCTTTTTGTTCCTTTATTCTGCCCTTATACCTTGCCTTGCAATTCCACTGCATTCCCCTGTGCTTCCACTGGTGCCTTCTGCAAACCTGTACAACAGTCACTCAGGTTGACTTTGCAGCAAGACTTCTCCAAGGCTAAGAAGTGGAATCAGCTGATGGCAGACTTTAAAAAGTGCCAGAGTTGGTGTACAATATATGACAATAGCTTGTGGTTGGAAGCATGGAGCAGGAGAGTGATAGGAATTACACCTTTAAGTAGTGAGAAGCTACTGGACCTACTTAATTTTTGCCATGAGTGATTCAGTTAACATCATGCAACAAGTATGTTAGAGAGCAATAAAAACTAAAACAGAGGAGTTTTGTCCTGAATTTCCCTCTTTAACAACATGACTTCTGTTTCCCCCAGTAATAAAATCTTAAGTGTGACACTTAATATGTGCCATGTTTTACTGTACAGCTGTGTACCACAGCGAGTTTTAATAAGAATCATACTCTATGTCTTCAGAAATATAATAGTAGTCCGTGTAATCTGCATATCTATTTCAGCTTCATAATGTGAAGTAGGACAGAAAAGGAAAACTTTATTTGTTTAGAAATTAAGTTCTCATTTAAATGTCATGGGGTTTATGATCAATATCCCATAATCAATCACCTATAACCCAATGTTTGTTTCTAGTTCACCATCAGTCTTTCAGAAAAGAAAAAAGTCATGTTAGAGAAATGGAAGCAGAAGAGAAATCTATAAAGCTTACTAGATAATAAGATACTGGTCATTTCAGGAGGAAAAAGTCAGATCAGACACAATTGCACTCAATTTTATGCCAACACAGATTCTACAAGTTGGTTAAAATATAATCAAGACAACCTTGAGGCTTGAAGACTAAAATATTTTTTTTTTTACCTCTCTTCAGTCAAAGCCATACAAGGAAAAAAATGTTAAATGCTTGCAACACTATCTTTCATTTCTACGCTGGATGCTGAACCCCACACCTATATACTCTTACATGTCAGGAGAATAAGTGTGGATCTAAGTTATTTCTGACTTTTTTAGAGTACTTAGATTATTCTAGTACTCCTTTCTAGGTTCATTTCATAATTTCATTTCTTTCACCTAAACACACATCTACTAGCAAGCAGGGCAGGGATTATTGGCAGCAAAGCTTCCTCTCACTGAGGTCAGTCTCTGATGCTGAAAATGGTGGATAATGGAGAGGGAGGCTTCAAAGTGAACATCAAAACATTTTGAGAGCAACAGGGGCAAATTTAAGGGAGTTAATTGACACTGCCATAAAAATGGGAAACACCTGAGCAAATATACCACAGATCAAAAGACAGAGAAATGGCTTACAGAAAATCAGAAGGAAAAGGAAAAAGGAAAATAAAATGCATTCCAAAATCTAAGAAACTCTGTGTGTAGCTTTGTTACATTAGTTATAGAGGTGCAATCAAGCTGCAAAAATCAGATTTCGTACACCCCAGAGTTCAGGGTATTAAATCTCGTGTTTTGATTCACACTCTTTTGTACTTGATGGTATAAGCTTGCTGAAGAAAAATAATTTACTATGTCCTCTGATAACATAAAGTTACCACTGATGATTTTTTGTCCTTAATAGTCTAAAGATAAAAACAAATTTTCATCACTCAGTAGGAAATATGCATTAAATTTGATCATCTTCTCGAATATTTTTCATTATAAAATACCTAGAGGTTTATTCTAGCTATACTTAAGGTATGTCTATGAATTACAAAGATAACATTTTGTAAGACATATAATTCTTTTACCACTTGGCCATAAAAGGAGGAAATTTCTATGCTCCTCCTCTTGAGTAAAAATAAAATCTGGTTGGTTTTGTTTAAATTTTACTTTATTTTGAAGCCCTAGAAAACTGAATTCTTAAAAATTGAAGGGTGTGAAAGAAAGAACACAGATTAGAGGAAATGACAACCAGCATATGGAGGGCCAGATACTGAAAGTAATCTTGATATGTTGTGATAAAACACTTTGTAGGTGTCTGTGCATATATATCTTTAATTGCATATATATGCTCAATTGTTTTCAGTCACATTATATTGTCCTCCTTTTATCTTCATTTTATCTATTTAATTGCCCGAGAAGCATCATTTCTGGAAGGTGATTACTCTGAAAATAGTATGACACCCACCTGTCACTTCGTAACTAGCGATTACCAAATTACTTGAATAATCAGAAGTACCTCCAAAGCTTTGTGGTTAAATACGTGCCAATTTTTCTTGTAGTTAATACAATGTCTATTGACAGCCCACTTACATGAGATTTTTTCTGGCTAACTACAATGTTTAATATGATCTTGTGGATTTAAGAGTCTGTCCTGAATTCCCAGACTTTGGATAGTAACAGTGAATAGCTTTTTAGGATCAGAAAGTGCCCAGTATTTTCAGTTGTGATCATGTGTTGGAAAGGGAAATTACTCTAGATGAAGAGCTCTACACCATTTATAAGTAATACGCTCACATTTTAGCTTGACATTCATCATAAGAAACAATTAGTTATGATTTTTTATAGCACATAACTAGGAATTAATTATGACAATCAGTTCTGATCTCTGCTACAGACAGGCTGGAAAGGGTCCAGAGAAGGGCCACAAAGATATCAAAGGACTGTAAAGATTGCCAAATGAGGAAAGTCCAAGAGAACTGGATTTGTTCAGACTCCAAAGAAGAAGGCTTAGGGAACGCCTTATCACCATATTTCAGTGTTTAAAGGATGCCTACAAAGAAGATGGGGACTCCCTTTTAATAACTAGTCACATGGAAAATATGAAGGTTAATGAGTCCAAGTTACTCCTGGGGAGATTCCTATTGAATACAAAAGGAAATTTTTTTCACAAAGCGAACAATCAGCCATTGGAATAATCCCCGCAGAGAAGTGGTAGATTTGCCACATTGGACAGAGTGCTGGGCCATTTTGCTCAGACTGTGCTTTTGTCACAAAAGGTTGGACCAGGTGATCCCTGAGGGCCTTTCCAACCTGATATTCTATGAATCTATGACTCTACGAAGTGTCACGGTACCAACAATTCCCTATTGTCTCATGTTAAGGCCAGGCAACAAGTCACAGAAACATGGTAATGTTGGTTACATCATAGACAATGTTATGATTTCCCTGAATTTGTAATTGCTGATATTTGAAACATTTATTAAAAGTGACGAAAGGGGTTGTTTGTTTTTCATTTGAAAAATACACAATTTCAAACCATATGGCTGGAATACGTTGTAGGGTCTGTTCTGAATTGTAGGTGGGTAGCTTTGATGGATAAGTCTATCTGTTACAGGCAGATGTCTGTGGATCTGTGAGAGACAAGGTGCAATGAAACCATCTTTTCTGTCCTTAGGCCATACAATCTTGGTCTTCAGAAATTTATTTGAGCTTTTTCTCATTAGCTACAGTAGATGATAAAATTATGTAATAATTATGCCCATATTCTTGGTGATGTGTGCAGAAGCTTACAATTTTAGTGAAAAGCAAGAGCATTTAAGTATCTATTTTCCATCACAACAAGGATTTAAAAACTGGTCTGCTTATAACAGCACATTAAAGTAAAAATTAGGGGAATAAGTAGTGAAAACATTGACACTATAGCATTTCAGGTCTTTTAGCTGTCTCCTACTGGCTCACTGAAACACAACCTTGAGTATACTTCTTTAGTTGCTTATAACACAGACAATGTCAAGTTATATAAAGTCATTATCCATGGTCTCTGCTATCAGCCTATCACAAGCATGGGAAAAGGGATTAATATTCACACTGGTGTTAGCTGTCATTAGTCCACAGAAATGGAGTTGTACACGCATCCAAATATAGAACTAAATCTACTAAATACTTATGACTCATGTAAAAATATATTGACCCAGGAAATAAAATATAAAATAAGGGAAAAAAAAACATAACAAAACAAAGCCCACA
This sequence comes from Baryphthengus martii, assembly GCA_013396935.1. Taxonomy (NCBI): domain Eukaryota; kingdom Metazoa; phylum Chordata; class Aves; order Coraciiformes; family Momotidae; genus Baryphthengus; species Baryphthengus martii. The sequence continues at coordinate 9,134 of VWZK01025147.1, read as the reverse complement.
ACAAAAAACCCCACCCCAAAATAACAAAAATCTATCTAATTTTGAAAAGCTACTATTTGGTAAATAAAAATGAGGCCAGAGGTGACATCAGGGGAAAAAAAGAAATAGTTCATTTAGCTGAAGACATTGACAGTGCACTTAATGTGACTAGCCATACTCATCTAATGGCATTTAACGTGTCCTGCTGGAGCATTCACATGGGGCTGTCAGATAGCATACAGGAACTAGAGGAGACCTGTGGCACTCTGGAGCAGTAGCTGGCAGCCAGGCAGGGAAAGGACTAGAGGATGGAACATGCTTCACTTAAAGTACTAGATTTATCCTTGTGTATATATATGTCTGTGTGTCTCTTTATGTATTTATATATACACTATAAATATACACACATGAAAGTTTGTATAATTTCATATTAATGTATAAATTGAACAGAAAAATGAAATATTAAAATTATTTGAACTCAGTTAAATGAACTAGGTTTTCAGACTACACAGATGGAAAAGGCGTGTTTACAGAACAGGAGCAGAAATAATCCCAAAGTATTTTTACTAGATCAGACTCAGACTATTTTTTCATTGCTTTGCTGTCTTGAACTTCACACATTCCCAGTACTTGCCATTTACTATAATAAAAATGTGCTTTTCTTTGGAACTGGAAGAGCAATATCTAATATTTAGGAAGTGAACATCCAGGAACTTAGACAAAACTCAAGACATACTATGAAACAAATTAAAATAGACTACATGAGTACCACATGATATTTTGTAGAATGTCACAACATACAAGACTCCTAATTGTTTTAATCACATCTATACCCACTAACATTACCTACATACAAAATTTAATTTAGGATTTTGTTTCTTGCCAGAATCTATCCACATCTCAGACTCTAGCTCAGCCAGCCTTGGGTAGTGTCTGGCTCTTCCATGCACCGTTTCTGTTGGGAACAACTCTCCTTGAGGTATATTGCAGTACTAATTTAGAGACTGTCTCACCCTTTGCTACTCAGCATCAGTCAAGCATGAGAGTTTGTGCCTACAGGATCAGAGAAATGTCATCCATTGAATTCACTGGGTTTTGAGAAAAGAAGGAGATGAAACTCTGCTTTACTGTGTTATCTGCTTACAGTTTAGTACTAGATTTAGTGTAGAACAGAGAAACTGGGAGGAGCTCAGTGCATCAACTAGTTCAGTCCTTTGCCATCATAGATACTGTTATATATAAGTAGATTTCCATCTACATCACTGAAAATTGTTCAACAGGAAAGATGGAGTGAGCCAAAGGACTCAGAAGAGACTGACCACATAGGTGCAGAGAGACAGTTGTTTTCAGATCTTATATTAAGCTTGTCATATAAACCAAATTTATTTTAGATTAGATTTTTTTTCTTTTTTCCATACAAAGTAACTTCAGAAATATGAAATGGTTTTAGTTTGCTCTTTCAGGAAAAAAAGATGGAGGTAGTTCTCCCTCAAGACTCTGAGTTTTAGGATCTCAGGGTCTTAATATCACTTGTAATTCTTATTGTTGCTATATACCACCCAGATCATGTATTTTGGAATCTCATTCATTTTCAGCTGCATATCATAGTCATTCTGTGATAACCGCTTTATACAATTTCTTCTTCCTAAGCTTATAACAAAAATCTTGTTAGTAGTCTTTGCATTGTGGACTGTTAAATTTCAACACATTTTGGTAATTGATAAAATCTGGAGCGTTAGCATAATCCACCCTTTACTTAGAACCCTCGAAAACTTTCATCAGTGTTTGTCTTTCCTGCTTTCTGCCATACCTTAGCGACAGGACCACAGATTGAGTCCACTCTAAAAATAAAATATATTTAATTCTTGAATTCAAATAATCAAATATCTCTAAACTGTTTTCATAGCTTTATTACGAGCTGGCTTCTAATATTTAAAATCTCTGTATTTCTATGCTACCAGCAAGTCTCCAGAGCTTACATAGAGCTGAGAATTCTCACACTTTTTGTCTTACAGTGTGGTTATCCCACTGACAATGCAGTTCAGTAGCATTTTCTCTGCTACTATATCCATTTCGGCCATAGGTGTACCTTAGCAAGATCCATCAGCTTGTTCCTGGGTGACAGCAGAAAAGTTCAATTTGCTGAATCAGCTCTAGGGACACTGTGAATTTTTCCTAATATGCAGGTTTTAGTAATGTAGATTTGACTTCCTGAAGTCAATGTGAATTTCTAGTCTTTTCTATTCTTTTACACTATAATTCTGTTTTCAGTTCTGTATTTCAGTTTTCTTCCTCCTGGGTCTAACTCTCTTGCTACAATTGATAAATATCTTTCTTTTGTGGAGTAGGGCTTTGTTGTGTTTTTAAAATTTATTTATTGATACATTGGATTTCTGTTCCTAATATTGTCCTCTTCTTTTTTTTTTTTTTCTTTTTTTTTTCTTTTTTCTCTTTTAGCTTCTCTGTTCATGATACTATTTTCCTTTTTATGTCAAATACTTAACAAAAACAACATGGTCTTATGTGACTGTTTATACAGAAGAAAAAGTTGACAAGAAGGCTAGTTGCTGTTGATGACATCCTATCAACATACTAATAAAGTATATAGCTCTATTTCCTTACAAACGCAAAACTTTTAGAAAATTAATGTTCTTAGTATGTCTTACCTAAGCTAGCTGTAACTGTACTTTGCAGAGGATAGTATCACACAATGCAAATCAGTTCAAAGTCAGACCATAGAATCATAGAATCATAGAATGTGCCGAGTTGGAGGGTACCTATCAGGATCACCGAGTCCAACTCCTGCCCCTGTGTAGGGCACCCCAAGAATCACATCATGTGCCTGAGAGCATCATCCAAACGCCTCTTGAACTCAGGCAGGCTTGATGCTGTGGCCATTATGAATGAATCCTTTCCCAGTTCCTTGGATTAGCATGCTAATTTTCTGCACAGCAGCTAATATGGGGCTATATTTTGGATTTATACTGAAAACAGTGTTAATAATACAGCAATGTTTTAGCTATTGCTGAGCAGCGTTTGCACGGAGCCAAGGCCTTTTCTACTTCTCATGCTGCCCCACCAGTGAGGAGGCTGCGTTCACACTACAAGTTGGGAGGGCACACAGCGAGGACAGCATATAAGGTTGAGGGAAGAAAGAGGAAGGGGGGACATTTGGAGTTATGACGCTTGTATTCACAAGTGACCATTACACGTGAGAGAGCTCAGCTTTCCTTGAGATGGCTGAACATCGGCCTGCTGATGGGAAGTGGTTTTAGTTTGCTTGTTCAGCTTTTGCTTTGCCTATTAAACTGTTGTTATCTCAAGTTTTCTCATTCTTACTCTTCTGATTCTCTCCCCCATCCCACTGAGGGGGAGTGAGCAAGTGGCTACATAGGGCTTTGTTGCTGTCTGGGGTCAAACCATGACGATTAGATTGACACAGTATTCAAAAAGCAGGAGAGTCCAGAGCCTTTTCTCCAACCATTGTCCCCAGAAGTTCTGTTCCAGAGCAGTTGTCCAAGGCTCAAATGCCTGGGAGTTGCAGAAGCAGCGCTTCTGCCATACACTTGCAGCTCTTTCATAACCACAAATGTTATTTACCACTGATACTTGACTTTCTAGTCCATTCTTTGTTGTGTTTTGTGTTTTTCCCAATATTGCCTGACTGTCCATCCCTTTATTCTTTTTCAGAAGCATTTCTTAGGCAGGTCAAGAAATTTGAGGACAGGAGTTCAGTCTGAAATGCTTAATGTGTTCTGCTGCCTGCTGGGATGGATCCAGACAACTCAGAATGGCATTCATTTTCCAGTTTAGGTAAACCTGAAAATAAATCTCTTGTAGGAGTAGACACACAGAAAGCATTTTACATCTCTGTGTCTCTGAAGACACAAATTTCTGCACTTTCTCAGTTTCATTTTGGTTTTCAGTTATAAGTCCTGACTTCTATTTGGGAAACAACTATGAATCAGTTTCAGATTGACAGTGTGAGTCAATAACAGATAATCTGTAAACATATCAATTTATATTCACAGATTTTTATTGGACCATCTTATTATCAAGAGATGGAAATAGAGAAACGTGCTGTGCCTCTAACTTTTGCAGTGGTCTTCTGTAGGTGCTAGATGATTGCATAAGCCAAAAAACATCATTTTGATTTGTCATGGGCCTTTTCTTACTGCTAAAGGAGGTTTACCTCCTCTTTTTTACCTCGGTTCCCCAAATCTATTATCCAATGCTGATCACAGTGATCATTATAGAATTAAAGCTATTGGCAATTCATGGCAAGTCAATTATCGAGTTTCTCTAGTGTCAACACAGAATCTGGTAGTAATTTTATGTTTCTTTCATTTTCCTCAAGAATAAGGGTAAGGCCAGGGTGAATGCTCTGGGAATTTATGACCCCTTGAGAAGTCTGTTTTGTATAAGCAAGCAGACAGATATTTACTTAATAGGTCAGTATTCCTCAGTACAGCATCACTCTAAATCCACACTAGTCCATCTCCCAGCCTTCACAGATCAGAAGTCCTGACTCCAAGTTCCTGAGTGCTAAGATAAAAATTCTCTGCATATCTTAGAGTATCACAAAAGGTGATGTATTCTAGATCCAGGTGCACGGTTTGAAGAAAACACATTTTTCAGCTGTTCCTCATCTGTTTACATTGCCAACCTCAAATCCCAGACGATAGTGGGAGCACTTGTTCATTCTTGTTCTTAAAAGAAATATGACCATCTTTGCAAAACTGCTTTAAATAAAAAGTATTGCTACTTTCCTTGTGGGGAGAGGGTAAGTAGCACATAGTACAGTAATATTTTTAAAGTGGAAAATATATAACCACATTTAATCCAAAGGAATGATGTTGAAAGATATAATGCAGAGGACTTTAAGTTGAAAGCTTACGTTCCTGTTTGCAAGCATACATAGGACTCACGACATGTTATTTCTATGGTCACCTGTTACAGTCTCATGGAGTATCCAGTTAGTTATACAAAAATCTTGTTTTCCAGAGTGGTTTTAACAGAACACAATTATTATGTTCATCAATAGTTATCTAGTTCAAAAGGACTGAACTGTTAAACTTAAAGTCTTTGGAAATTATGTCTGTATGATTTACAGTTTTGAGTAATGAAGAAAATTAACTTTTTTTTTTTTTTTTTTCCGCATTAGTTATATAAAATCTGTTCCACGCACCTAGAGAAACAGTAATAAGCTATTCAAGGTATTTGTTCTTTTTTTAACTGTCATTTGATTTGAACAGCCATATCTTAAAGAACAAGTTCCTAGAGAACAGTTTGGCACAAATAATTTTCAAATAATGGACAACTCTCTACTATGCAACAAAGAGGGACACTTGAAAAGGAAATTATAATTATTCCACTTCTGCAAGCTAGACAGTTGTACTTCTCAAACACCAAGGCTTTTAAGTGGGAGCTAAATTAATCTTTATTAATCCTTGTTATCATGATTGCATAATGTCTGGATTTAAATGTCTGATGTACAGCTCTCTGTTTCCTGCTTCTCTGGCAATCAGAAGTGTGAAAATAAACCTTACACTTTAAAAGAAACCCTTCATCTGAAAAAAAAAGTAGATATAATCATCTGTACTATTAAAAAATAAAAAAAAAGAGTTTTACTTCACACAAGAATAAATATACAGCATGTCAGAGTTTCAGATTTGTTATTTTATGTTAAAATATGCACTGCTACATGTCAGAGCTGTGAAAATGAGAGGTAAAACAAGAAGGCAGTTGGCCAAATAGGTATAGCAAGATTTTTTTTTCCATTAAGATTTTCTTTTTTTTGAGAGAGTATTACCCCTACAATTTAATTATAGCATTTAAAACACCCTCTAAAATGGTCTCTGTGTGCCCTACTGAAACTTCAAACTACCCTAATTAATGATTAGAGCAGAGTCAAAAAACAAAAACAGGTTTGAGTTTAGGTCTTCTTGTGGTTTTTTACAAGCTTCTATTCTGCAGAAATGAGCCATAATTCAAACAACCACTTTCAAACAACAGACACAGTGTATAACACCGTTTAAAATACTTTATGCAGACACATCATTAGTTTAGAATTACGTATACATTAACTTTACCATTGCAAATCTAATTGTTGAGGAGAAGAGGCGTTCTAACTTTATTGCAAACGTGTTCTACCTAAAGAAGCTTAAAAAGCACACTCAACTAGAATAGATTCCTTACTTAAGTACATTAATTCTCAGAAATTAATACATAGCTTGAGCTTAAAAAGTACCGTCAAAAGAACATTTTCCAAATCTCTGCTTCTTCTATTAAAATAATACTAACATTAATCAAAATTGTTGCTTAAATTCCATTTGGTAGTGAAAAGTTAATACATTGAGTATCAAAAGTATATTTTCCTCACTCTGAGGTTGTTTGTTATTTTGTTTGTTTTAATCTGTGGTATTGTGAGAAGTAAATTCAAGCTGTAGTTTCACGCTCTGTGGATGGAATGCAGTATAAATTACCTGAATCCATATTTCCAGAGAAAAATTGACTATTGACTCCTGTTTAGACGAGTAAGTTGATACAAGTTTTTTACTAATTCAAGAGCAATGTGCTGTGAAAAATGTGTATTTATTGTTTTAATGATGATACAGACCTTGTACAAATGTCTTTACAGCTTTTTATGTCTCCAGTGACTCAACCATGACCAGTAATTGTTCAAAATTTCTCTAATAACTAGCTGGTTCTTAAGGGTTGACACAATGTGTTGGGCAAGACTAACTACATCTACAATGACATAACAAACTATTCTTGAGAATGACTGCTGTAACAGTAACCTAGCTCAGATTACATGCAAACTAGCTTCATTTCTATGGCCTCCATATTAATTCTTCAACGCACTGTCATGCAGGGACAGCCTTGACAGTTGGTACACCATTATCTTTACTGCAAGTCACAGGAATTCCCTCCAGCATTTACAACACTACACATGACCTCTGAGATCTTCTCAGCATCAAGTTACGTATCTCTATACAACACGCTGTGTGCCTCATAGCCTTTATAGAGATAGAGCCTTTGAAAGCTTTACACATTCTCACATTGTACAGTTTTGATCCTAAAATCAAGCATTGCAATTAGTTTGTCCTTTCCTACTGTAGCACTTGGGAACATTTCATCTTTGTTCCACTACTGTATACCAACTTCTCACCTTTGAGTTCACCCTTCTTCGTGATCCAGTAGACCTAAGTGAATTTGTCTTAGGAATAGTTTAAAAAGATAATACTTACTAGCAGTTTGTTGTAACCTCCTGAGAAGCTGAGAACATGTATTCTCCTCTGAGTGATTCTAGTTAATCTCCAAGTGAAGTCAAACAAAGCAGTTTGAATAATTTAATTTAAACCATTCTCAGGGGACTAAAAATACATATGAAGTCAGATGCCTCATTTCACCTGAGAATTTATCAACAACCTGACATATTTGCTTCTTAAGCTGATTCTGAGGTGTAACTGATGACATAAATCCATTTTAGTGTGAAGGCAAATAGGCCAGATGAAACCAAAATCCACAGATACTGTACATCAGTCGAGACTGACTTTGTTGTGAGATATTATTCTATTCTGTGACTAAAAGTGTTCATACAGTGGTTGCATAGGTTCTCAATTAAGAAACCAAAACTGACAAAAGATCACTGGATTTTATACCTATGAACTTGAAGTAGCAAGTAGGGCTTTGATTTACATTTTGCCTGCCTCAGCTTCCATCCACTGCGTTTTGGGTTTAGTGTATACTGAAATGACAAGTATCTCTGAGCAAAATATGTTACAATATTACTGCAGCCTTTCAACTGAGTTCCAGTGGTGATAGTCATAGATTTAGTTATCTTTCCTTGAACATAGTGAGACCTCTGTTTTTTTCAAGTATGTCTAGATATAAGTTGTCCTATATCACTGATAACTCATATTACTTTCTTCTGGACTTTCTCCAGTATTCTTTAGAGCGATACCCAAAACCCAACATATTTGAGCAGTTAAAACTTTGTTAGTAGACTGGAAAATTGTTCATACTTCTGTATGTGATTGTATAAGGCATATGAACCACTGTGTATAGTTTTTATTTTATTTTATTTTTTTTTTTACCCAAGAATCTTTCTGGTTCATTTTCATTTTGTGTTATGAAGAGAAGAAAATAAAGCAAAAGTAAACAAAGAAAAATTTGATAAAAACTTCACCACATTTCTTTCTCAGATTTTTCAAGACTTTCAAGACTCCAAAGAAAAATCATTATATTCCCAAAGTCAAGGCATTTTAAACTTTCATCTCTTTTACTAAGTGAGTCTAGCTTTGTTTGATGCATATGTACAGAATACTTACCAAAAAAGTTTGCTTAGACACATATCAGAAGATTCACAGGTGCGGGAGATATGATTCATGGTAAGAAATACATCAGTTTCTTTTCTGATGATGACATCTGATGAACTGACATCAACTCAACCTTAATTCAACATTATGAATTCATTATTATGAATTTTCAAAACAAACTACTGTTCTGAAACATCATATCATCTAAGCATGAGAAAAATAAAAGAATTAGCATTAGTAAATATCTTCAGAGTTTGCAGCCAAAATTTGGAAGAAAATTTGCCTACTACACCTTTAAATATTACTGGCTTTAGCAACTTCAAAAAAAAAAGAAACCAACACAAAAGCTCCACTAGGTCGGTTTGCATCTTCTCCTTGGCTAAATTGGACTCTCTTCCTGCAGCTATGATATCATGTTGCATATTTGGAAACTTGACATATGTCACACTGAGGACAAGAAGATTAAAGTGCTTTCATTTTCCCTGTTTTCCTGACAATTAATCCTATATTGCCTCAAGATCTAGAATATGCAGCTTGCTTAATAATGTTCTTTGAACTTTGCAATGATTGATCTATTGCAATTAAACTTTGAACTCTGAATATTACCAGGTCATCTTATTGTTGGCAGTTGTAGACCTGTGAGTCCTGTCTAAAATGAAATCCTACGGTTAAGTCACTGATCCAAGAGAGGACAAAACCCATATCATCTAAATGACCAGTCATGCCCTCCCTTGCAGGAGGAAATAAAAACCGGGAAAAAAACAGTGACATTGAAGTGGCAGTGTATTTCTAATTCTAAGACTGAATTGTGTAATGATCATTGTTAAATAAGTC
>VWZK01025129.1:0-21521 GCA_013396935.1 Baryphthengus martii | reverse complement strand
ATCATATCATGGTCGCTGTGGCCCAGACGTATGTATCCTCTCCCTATTTCTATACTTTTTGTTTCATCTTTACACAAAATTAACATCTTCCAAATAGTTTACTATTTTTTCTTGAGTTTGGTCACAGCTTCACACCACACTACTCTCCCTGATGAAGCATCAGTCCATTCCTCTTTGGTCCACAAAGCCAAGTTCTCTTAGAGAATGAAATTAATATATGATCAGCTCTTAGAAAATTCAAAAAGCTATTACCATCTAAATTTCCAGATATTTTCAAATTCAAAAATTTGTTTGAGAAAATAAAATATATATACATTTATGTGACTACTTATGGGAATGGAAACTACTTTAACCATAGTACATTTTTCTATTGTAGGTTTGGTTTTTTGGTTTTTTTGGTTGCGTTTTTTTTTGCTAGGTTTGCTTTCCCAGGCATATTTTGGACATTACATTAAAGTTTTAGAGGTTAATTATGGTTAGTCAGAATTAGGAACTGATCAACATTATACCTTATAAAGTTATTTTCTACAGGGAAAGATCAGTTCTCTTATTCTAATATTTTAAAACGTTCTCTTCTTTGGTACACGTCATTATTTCCTGGATAAAACTGGATTTATTAAATATTTCAATCCAGAGAGCTTTTACAGATGCCTTTTTTGTTCCTTTGTTTTCAGAAAGACTAGAACAGAGATAGTGTTGAATACTTAATCTTTTTTTTAGTCCTTTTTAATTTTCTCTCCTTTACTATTAAGCACCAAGCCTATGTTTTCATTTTCTCTCTCTGCATTTAGGGAACCTTATCTTGTTTCCTTTCATGTTCCTATGCTTTTCTGATCTTATCCCTTGAGGGGCTGAGCTGTTCCTTTATATTCACGCTTAGACCTGTAATCTTCTTTCCACTTTTTGTTTGGTTCTTTTTGAAATTTCCGGTCACTGGAGAAATTTGGATGCTTCCACAATAGTTTCTTACTATTCTGCCATTCCTTGCTTCACTTGTGTGTAACCTACCACTATGCATCAAATATCTTCTCTTCCAGGAACTCCCAGCAGTGCTGCACCCCCTTGTCCTTTCTCTTTTTCCAGTAGACTATCTCCTGTACTCCTGGAACAGGGGAGGTTTGTCTTTCCCCTCAGTCATCACTTTCTTGCTCTTTTATCCTCATATTAATAAATATTGGTGTCCACAGCTTACCTGTAATCTTTCATAATTTCAGTTTCTGAATGTGTGTTTTTATTTACATGTTCTATCATTTTTGTTAGTTGAAACAAGATTTAAATCAGGAGTTTCCTTTTCTCTCCAAAACAAAACTGCCCCAAAATATTCTGTGAACTGACTGTGTCATCCTGCTTTGCTCTTTAGGTACATTTGAATAATTACAATCTCCTTTTGCTACAAAGGCTTTAATTTTAGAAATATTGAATTATTCCTTCAAAACATACCGAACCATCTTGTCTTTTGGCCTGTATGGAGCACATGAATTCATCTCTGCATTTATTTTCCTTTTCTATTGTTAAACAGGATATCTAAGAAATCTGTCTCTTTTCCATAAACTTGTGGAAAAGTACACCTTTCATGCATGGTACACATTTCTCTCTTGCTCTCACACCTGCCATTCCTAAAGAGATTGCATCTTGATAGCGGTAATGTACCCCTGTGGTTTAGCTGGCCAGCTTTCTAGGATGCTATTTTCATTAGATTTTGGCTGTGTTTTAATGAAGCGGTTCTTACACACTCCCATCTTGGGACAGCTATGTAATAACTTTCCAAAGGCTTGTCTACTACTTGACCCTATCATAACTGTCTTATAGATTATTATCCTCTGCCTAAATTTAGGCAGAAATGTAGGCTTTTTTTTTTTCCCCCTCTCTTCACCTCTGAGATTTTCTCACTGATTCTAATCAAATTTATTTTAAGATGTCCTTCCCTGTGTGCACTTAAAGATGTCCTCCCTCTTCCTTTATACATAGATCTTAAATCTTTTTTCCTGCTTTCTTTGTGCAATGTTATGCCAGATGTCATGACATGGATTTTCACTCCTTAGCCTTCTGAAATATTCGTCTAAGAATCATCTGTCTCCATCTGTCTCTGTGATATTTATCACACTGTACTGCTAATATTCCACCACTGTCCTGTTAGATGCTTACAGTCTCTTTTATATTGCATAAGATTTAATATGTCACTATCATTAGGCTCATCTAAATAAGCAACACAATGAAGTAGAACAGAGAGATAGAGATGCCTTGCTTGTCTTTCTGAAATAGACGTTATCGTGGGTACAAGCAGGAGCATGTTCCTAAAATGATGTGTTGTAGATACAAGTAGCCAAGGTTGGGATCCTCCACAAGACCTTTAGGTAATGATTTTTCTTTCGACTGATCTTAGGTACCAGTACAGGCAAGAAGTGATCTAGGGCTAGCATTCCTATTTCAGACTGTTCCACATGTGAGCACTTTTTCTTTCAAGAAGAGGTAATAATAGAAAACTAAGAATAGAATGAGTCAGAACAGAATTAAAATGTAACCTTGACTTTCTTTCCCCTTTTTTCCCTCAGGAAATCACATGCTGATTGTACCGGTTGCTTAATATTTATTATATTACTTTATTTTGAGCCCTTATTGAGAAGCAAGAGTCGTTATATGCCTTTGCTGTTGCAGAGACAGGCAGCTGATTCCCACCAAGCACTGGAACAAGCAGAACCTCAGGAGAGAAAATACCTCTAGGGCAGGGTGATTATATGATTTGTAACATGCCTTTCTCTCCAGTCTATATTCAATTTCTGCTTATTGAAGTATTTGGCTTTTGGTCTCCCATAGTGATGTACTAGGTGTGATACAACAGATAAATCTGGGCCAAGAAGAGCATACTTTTAAAATGCGTAAATATGCAGTTGTACAATTTCACCAGTTTCCTGTAGTTTTTCACTAGGTATACCACATCAGTGCATTATGAGTAGTAAAGAACAAGAATTTCTCTTATTTCTAACGTGCAGTGCCGTATAAGATTAGGTATTGTATTGAGCAATGTTTACATTAGTGAGGTTCTGTGCTATACAGACTGTTGAAGTTGTGTCAGCAAACTCAGTACTTCCAGTTTCATAAGCCCAGGGTTTTTTTCAGATGTATAACCCAATTGCAATACTTTGCAAATCCAGATTAGAAATTATTTTATATTCTCACCACCAAATACTCTTATTTATTTTAAGTAAAATGTTTTTATATTAATCATACCAAACTAGAGCTAAAGTATACTTGCCCTATTTGACACTTCCTTAATTTCCCATAAGTCAGTAAAAAAGGCAAAACAAGAAAAGAATTCAAATGAGTCATTTTAGAAAATCAACAAATCTTTTAACACTTGTCGTTATTTCCCTATTTATGATGCATTATCTCTTGCTAATTGGACAGTTTTGCACTGAGACTGATCTTTCCAGTACGTAACAGTACTGCTGTTCATGCTAATTTTGGTGATATCATTTGACCCATACAGGAAGCAATTTTTCTAGGGCATTTCAGAAGTTGTCACAGCTGTCAAAGTGTATTGTGCACTTAAAGGTGGGCAAGTATATTCAAGAGTTAGGCCCTGGAAACATCCATTCAGACTGAGGCCCCACACTTTAGTCACACACTTAAGACTCCTACAAGAGAGAGTGCTGACTGTATAATTTGTTCCTAATTACGTAGTGCCATGACAGAGGGAGAGCAATCACACTGAGCAGCATCTAGGTTAAAGTTTGCTTCTGTTACTTGCCCTGAGTATTACCTGCTTACAGAGAACCCTGCTGCTCCCTGAGAGCGGCAGTATCTGGTTCCTAATTGCCAGTAATTCCTTAGCTCCTTGTGCTTGTTTCAATCCGGATGCAGACAACGGTAATGCCTTTGTTAGAAGTATTATAAAATCTCCACTGTAATTCCTCTTTAATTAGCATCCTATTATCTTAAATTGCTCCAACAATTTATTTTTTTTTCCTAAAGCTCCTCCATTCTTTCAGTAATACCCTTTTTGTCAAATTGCCTAAAGTATTTTACCACTGGTTGGATCTGCTACAGTTTTTCACTTTGTCTTTTAATAGCTTATTCAAAAGCAGAGAAAAGCACAGTAGGCTCTTGGTAGAGTGCAGTAATATCAGTGTTAGTGTTCTCAGGGTTTCTCTTTCTCTGGAGCATAATGGTTGAACTAAGTCTTGTGGTGAAGAGCAAACCTACTGGGCTAATGGCAATAAACTTGCAAACAGTGAGAGACTTGTTCGCTCAAGTTCAGTGCGTGAATAGCTCTGTGCAGCTCTAATGAGGACCCTGGTTCTGAATAGGTAATTAAATATCAGATTGGTTATCCAAGTGAAGAGATTAAGGTGAAAATACACCGTTCACTTTTAACGGCAAATACAAAGTTCTGCGTTTCTGCTGACTGACTAGCGGTACAGTGAACTCCACTTGGGATAACTTTAAATGTGCCTACGTGAGACAGAAAGAGACACCGCTGAAATGTAGCTCACTGTCCACAGTGAGTCTTCCATGGCAACGATGAAGCCTCTAAAGATGTCATTTTGCCTTTAAGAAAGGTATTCCTTAGCCTTTGGGAAAATGAGAATTATTACGTATCAATACCAATAAAACCAGTACCATCATTTCAACTGGTGGATTATCTATTTTGACACCTCTCCCTCACAGCCCTACCCTCAGCTATTTCATGGATGGCTTGGAGCAAACTGCAATATGAGACATACATATTTCTGCTTAGAGGACCCTTCCTCTGATGGATGGGAAAGTTTAATTTTAATAATCTAATCACCTAAAGTAGATACCTTGAACTCACATATTTTATGAGGTTTTAAAATCTGTGAAATACCTTTGGCTAAACAGACCATTTTCTTCGAAGTTTCACTGCTTCCCAAGGCTAAATGACAGCTCATTTTTCAACTCTTCACATTAATATTTCAGCATTTTAAAGTGCTTAAAGATCTTTTCAGGCATTTTATTTGTATTACTGCTTTCAGACAATGCTCATATTGACATAGCAATATATATCTCAGGCAAGCAGCATAGAATGTAAGGCCAGAGATGTCCAGGGAAAACCAAAAAAAAAACCAAACCATCGAACAGGATGGAAATTTTAGAAGTATGCAGTAGCAAATAATTCTTACTGTTCTCCAAAACAAGATTTAATATGTTCTTTTGTTTAGAGGGCAAAGCTATTTGTGCTCTATGCCAGAAGAAAGGTTAATTGATTGTCCTGGGTTTGCTTAAAATTAGGAAGGAGAATGGAATTTCATAAGTGCCAAGAAGTGATCGGTAAGGACAGAGGAAAACCTGAAACAGTTCAGTGCCTCAGGCTGTACATTCTCTTAGACATGCTGATGTGCCCTTATTTCTACTCTTCCCACTTGTCTGTATGAAAAGAAAACATTATGTTTCTACAGAGCCTTCCAGCCATTTTCTTCCATTCATTGAAGACAATTAAATTACAGTAAATTTCATGTGGTATTTTTTCTTTCTGCATCTGCACATAGGCTAGATGACACAGTGCATAACTATTTGCACCGTTTTCAAAATCTAGACTTCATTAATTCTGAGAACAGAAAGAGTTATGATAATCTAACCTGAACTTTTTTTCATTACATTGGTAATCTTATTTCCAGCTTCATCAAATATTAATCGTAAAGGCTGACTGACAGTGTAAAAAGTTCCCTACTGAAATCATGATTGCTTACCTCCTAAGCTTTTTCAACTTTTTTCTGCCACCAGTCTCAACAATTTATAAATGGTATGGTAACTGGCAATACCTACTTCAAGTAAAAAAGTTATCATGCCCTTATAAACCATGGCTTAGGAATCGTTGATGTTTTCAAGACCTGCACTGTTTAAACTTCAAATATCATCTATGTATTATATACAGAGTTATTTAGTCAAAATGAGGAATTTGGTGCTGATGTTTTTGAAGATAGAAGATTACACAATGACAAAAGAAAGACAACATACTTAGAGGCATTCACATGAAAAGTAAAAGCGGTTGGTAATGCAGTTTCCTGAAGTAAATAGTATCCTGAAAGTCTCAGTGGTACTGCATATTCACTGGGTGTCAGTGAAAGTCCAAAATATCAGAACAAACCGAACAATATATTTTTGCACATTTCAACAACAACAACAAAAATGTTTTAGAAGCCACCCTTAAAAGATATTAACTCATACCTGGAAGACTATAGCACCAAAGAAAAGTGAAAAAAACAATTTAAAGGGTTGTATGGATATAATTATTTATCTTGATGTTCACAAACTCCATAATTTGTCATCTTTGCTACCATATTTCTTCATTACTGGGAAATAATCTTTGGGGGCTTTTTAGTCGAACCTGCTCTATGAGCTCCATACATACGTATCATACCAGATGAGGAGTGAAACTTTTGTTTTGCCACATAAATGACCTGCTTCCATTTCTGTGTCTCTGTACTTGAGGCAACTGAGGGACCCAGGTTGATTTGGTGTCCAGGGCCTAGTGCTGAAAGGATCCATAGAGTGTGTATGTGCATAAGTTCAAATACCAGTAGCTGGAGGGAGAATGCATCCTCTGGGGGTCATATGTCCAGGTGCCTACAACTGGGAGGATTGTGGATCCAGGGACCAGAGTAGATCGAGTTTATAAGGTCAACTACTGGAGGGATCCATACTGTATATATGTATATTTATATATACTTCTCATTAATGAGCTTTCATCCTGGCCAGCCAGAGAAAATAAGAAGATGAGGCCGTTGGCGTTGTTTGTATGAGCGCTGAGTGTGGCTGGCTGTGGTGACCACTATGGCTGGCTGTGCATGTACATGGTTTTTTTTGTGGTTGGATTCGATGATCTTAAAGATCTTTTCCAATCGAAATTATTCTATGATTCCATGTGCACACATGTGTAGATGTTGGTGTCCATTGGGAATACATGCTCAGCCTTGCCACTTGCTGGACCTGAGGAGATGAGGCTGTGGAAGCCTCACCTCTGTTGGGCTGTTGAATCTGGAAACTCCTAACAAATGTGATTGAGTTTTGAGGGAAAATACGAGAACTTTCTCTCCTCTTTCTGCTTAATACCTCCCATGATTTCATGTTCTTAGTCTTGCTACTTTCGTACCAGCTATCCTCTGCAGCTAAAGAGTATCCTCTGTAGTTCCTTTCAGAAGACCAGAGGGAATAGCTTTATGTATGTGGCACGCAAACCAAGTGTTAGGTTAATCAGGGGTACATGTTGTACTTGGTCTACTAAATAAGATTACGACCTTAATTTCACCTATACTAAATTTAATTTAGAATAAATGACTGTTCCTATCCACAGTAACTCTGTCTTGAGCCCCAAACAGTTGGCTTCAACCGATGCCTTTGAAAGAAAAATCTAAAGACTCAAACAGCAATGCAGAAAATTTCTGTATGTTGTCCATTTTTAATGTGGCTCCACTACACTAGTTGCCCAATAACCACTGAGCTTCTTCAGTTATTTCAGGAGCTAACCAAATTACTAAATAAGGATTATACAACTATGCTTTATTCTTAATAGGAAGGCAAGCCTGAATGAAATACAGATTTCATAAAATTGAAAAGGGTATATAGGGGGCTAGTTTAGTTGTTTCCTATTAAATACTGGAAACAAAGACTAGCAAGAATTGTTTCTTCTCTTTCTGTTTAAAACTAATCACACAGAGGACACATTCCCCTTCTGTCCTGCCTTACTTAAAATAAGTGACACTAAATCAGGCAAATGCAGGCTCTGTGGCTCAGCAGGCGATAATTGAACCCTTACAGTTTAGAAGTACTCTTGTGTCCATTTGCTCTGGGCACTACTCCATTTCAGAATTCATTTTTTTCCCCAATTTAAAAAAACAAAATCATGACTTGCATTACAAGCTAGCCATGTCATTTGAAATTGCATGTGATGGATGCTAAATGGAATATGATTAAATATGAAAAACATGAGTTCATCTGAGGAATAGTAAGAGTGAAGAGGCTAAAGCTGAAGTGGAAACCCAGGAGGCATAAACTAAAAACCATGGCGTGTACCTGCAAGTCTGGCCATCATGGTGAGATGAAAATTGTTCAAGAAATATTTTTTGACACATCAGACAGTGTCCTGAGTATACCTGAGAAAAATAATAGCAACAACAACAAAAAAAGCGTGCATCTGCTCCTCCATACCTGGCACTTCTCTCTTCCTTCTCTGCCTAATTCAGCACAGCCTGAATTTTGTCTACCTGCTCTTCCAGACAGTATTTGTTTTTCCTCTCTGTTCCTTTACTACAATAAGTTCATATTTTCTCCTTTTCATTCTTCAAGGGTAAATGTATACTGTTATTTCTAATACTATCTCTGTAATGCCACTGAAGAAAGGGAAAATTAATATCTAAGAGTAGTTGCACTCTTATATAGGTATTGCTGATCCATGAAAAGAGTAAACAAATACAACTTTATTGCTGGTTTCAACAAAAGTTTCAGTATAGTTACAGTCAATTATTTTTTTGTTAACACAATCAGAACATTTTACATCTAACAAGTTGTATTAGTTTCTTTAATATTAAAAGTTAACCAGAAAAACAATCTGTGTCAAAGTAGACTGATGTAGAACAGTGGAAATTGTTACTAGAATTACAGAGTAAGTGATTTGCAGAGTTGTTTTGTCATCCTTATGGGCTGGATTTTTTCTCCTTCATCTCTCAGAGAGGAGTAAAAAGTAATGCAAACTCCTGTTTTATATAGTCTGCTGAGATCTGAGACAACTGCTTTATTTGCTGTTTTCCAGTTGTGACATATCAATCCTAATTTGTCAGAATTTTGCTAAAATATCTGAACATGTGATTTATATATACAATGTTCTGAACCTAATGAGGCTCATTCAGTGCTTTAGAAAGCAACTATTCAGTCCTTGATTGGCACATAACTGTCTTGAGTTGAAAATCTGAAGCAACATTAGATGATTTTCCAAAATTATGCACTTAATTTAGCAGTGCTGTGGTTTTTCCAAGCCACATGGATAATTTCTGTATGTGCAAATGAGTGTTTTAGATACACTTATCCAAATAATGGCTTCTTTGATATGAAATAGCCTTACCCCTGCTAGACAGCAGAGCTGTTCCTTTGCTACTTCTCCACCCTTTCTGTGCTTCCTCACACAGACTAGCTTTTGCTGTATTCAACACGATTCTGTTTTGTTTTTTTGTTTTGTTGTTTGTTTTTGTTTGGTGGGGTTTTTTTTGCAAGAAGGTCTAGGAGGCAGACTCTTTGCCTCTGAAGAAGTCTACAAATTAAAATATTAACCTCATGGGAAAAACCCATCAAGACCTCACTGCTAGCCAGTAATGAATGCCAGAGCACAAATTCCTCTCTCACAAATGGCACGACAAACAAATAGCATTGGACAGAGTGCTTCTATGACCACCTATGTTATTCGAAAACTAACATTAAATAAGACAGATTGATCACTTCTGCACTTACTCTAACATTGTACAGCTAGATTGCATTTCTTAGCTTTAACTGTTAGGAAGGGTTTCTGGAATGTTCAAGCCAGTTAGAGAAGCCAGGTAAAAGATTTCATGTACATTGTACAAAACCAAGGCATCAGATCACTTGGAAAAGAGAGTGAGCACACTGCTTTTGGTCTACAGTAATGAATCCAACTGAGACATTGCTCACTAGGAATCCTGAGTTACACTGCAGAAGATACTGACATAATTCACAAGAAAAACACAACCCACTAAAGTAGCATCATTCTTACTGGTTCTGGTGTTGATCAGAAATCCTATCCAGAAAGCATTGTGCTCTCTTACATGTTAGTTATTTCCTTGGTAGTCCACAGCCAGAGAAAGGATTCATTTTTTTTCTACAGAGGCAATGCTCATAACAAAATTGATGAATACTGCTAGGCAATCTCTATAAGGTGAAGCCATGCCATGAAAAGATGGTGTGGTCCTGATTTAAAGGAACAAAATGGACAAAATACATTAATAGCATGGGGAAATCTGGAAGTAGATGAAGAGGGTTTGTGAGTTGATCTTAATCTACGTAAGATTAAAGCATAAATTGATTTTACCAGTGACTGTGCAGTCTAAATTTCATACAGCTTTACAGAATTCTTTCTTTTTGTTGCCTAGGGATCTTTAGTATCTTGTATCTTAGTATCTTTTACTGTCTTCTCTAGGGATTTGAAGAATTTTATTCAGATCACTGTAATCCTCCCTACCCCTTTCTTTCGACAACCTTCTCAGGATTATTGCCCTAGCTTCATTTCACTGAAGAATCATCTGTCTTGACTTGAAGGACACCTTGTACATACTATGGACTTCCCTGAGAAATCATTTCCAGCCTCAAATATCACTAAATATCTTTGTTAGTGGAAGATAAATCAGACTTCTGTTCTTTGGATCAGTGTAGTGGCCAGCCCAGTATCTCCTCCTGATAAAAATAAAATTGCTCTTGTTGTTCCTAAGGTTATATTCCCTGCTAGTTTTCCTCTTTCTTACTGTAACTATTTCTGTCATTTGTTTCCAACTATCTCTAATTTGCAATCATTGATCTAATGATCAGTCTCACCATGTCCTTTTTTCTCTTTTCTCAGAGTCCTGAGGGCACCATCAGCCCTCAATGGCCCTGACCATCCTCCCTGGGGCCACACACAGCCCATGGCCCCAGGAGTTCATTTCAGCCCATCCTGGGGCCATCAGTCCCTGTCCCGGAGATGCCATAGGAGTGCTGGTCCTCACCCTCTGCCTCCTGAGCAGACCTATGTTCTGCATTGTGGGTAGCTTATCTCCTGGGTGGACCCCTTGCAATGTGTGATGTTGCCTATCTTCAGCCCTGCTTTTTCCCTCCCTTTTCGTTCCTGACCTGACTCCCTGGGTTGATCCTGGCCATCTTCAGCAAGTAAAATTGACAGAGGCAAAATTAAATGGTTTGTTTACAGCAAGAGCTTAGGGGATGCCATTTTCACTAATTTTTTTTTTTTTTTTTTCTATAAGTGTTCATAAGAGCAATTAGGCTTCCATGATGATATTTTATTTTCTTAAGAAGAGAAAGAACTACTTGCTAACCTACCAGTTCTCCTTTACCAATCTTAGGTAGTCTTATACTACAAGTATTATACCTGTATTTTTTTGTCTCTGTCTTATTAGGAGTCAGTAATAATATATTTAGCAGGAGTCACTAGGCTTGAATGCCCACTCATCTGAGATACCTCTGGCCTCGTTATCACATAGCCCTCATTTAGACTCCATTAACTCAGACAAATGTGTTCATTGTGTATTGTAGTTCTCTCAAGACAGACCAAAGTTTACTCTTTCCCTTAAATGTTGAAGTCCTTTTCATCTGACCCTTGCTATGACTACTCAGCTAGTGAGTTGTAATTAAGCTCTTTGTTATAAAGAGTGTCATTTACAGCCTCATTTTCACATATTTTCTTAGCCAATTCTTTAGTGTCAGAAGAATGGTAAAATATTTTTGATTGTTTTTAACAGAATTCATTTTGTTGTCCATATTTTCACGAATACGTAATCTAATGGAGTTTAGAAAGCATATTGAGGCTAGGGGGAAACATACTACTTATTACAGCTCCAATTACACATATGATTGACAAGAGGCTTTCCACCATGTAAGTATACATTTTATATAATAAAAGAAAGAAAAACTCCAAAACTTGTGATTCAAGGAAAGAAAAGAAAAGGAAAAAATACTGTAGAAAAAGGCTAAAGAACTAGCTGGATTAATTACTTCATTAAGGTGGCCTTTAGAATGAAAGCAGAGATGGAAAACAAGTTGCCTCTTACAGTTTTAGACAGGCTACATAAACCTGGTGTGGCAACGGAAGTTAAAAAGGTCTCCAGTGACATAAGTAAAAAAAGATTAAGGGAAAGAACAGTCATCTTTATATGATGAGAATAGGGTACAAACTAAACATTTAAGAAATAAAATTGTGGTTTTGCCTTAAATCTAAATAAGGATAGTAATTCTGAATGGGGAAGGGATCAAATGTTATCAAACTAAGACGGAAACAAAATCTATTTAAACATTGTTTCTCAGTATAGTTTTATTCCATCTTTTCACTATTAACAGGAAAATTGTTTTTTTTTCTGGGAAGAAGTCTGCAGTGACATCAGGTGTTCAGAATGCCACTATTTATGGAAAGAAGTTTCAGAGTATAAGTTTGAGAACTGATTTTTATTTTATGGTAGTTAAGTATTTAAAGGTTTCAGATTACTTCTGTATCTTTTGTTTCTCAGGGAATATAACGGAAAAAACCTGCTTTTTTTTTTTTTTTTTTTCACTGAGTGAAAACACAAGAATAAGCTTTATCTTTCCTTCTTATCCTCAACTTGAACACCAGCAGGACTGTGGATAAAGCGACATGAATTAACAGAATGAATATATTACGGTGTCCTGAAATGACCATCTGAATAACCTGATGTGGAATTTAACCAAGGTAGGCATGTCTCAACTCCAATAAAATAATATATATATTTTTTAATGTTAGGTACAGTTATAGTACTGTACACTGCAAAAGAGACTGGATTAAATAGCCTGGAACAATCAGATACTTTCCAGAGCTTTGAAATCTTAGGTTGTTGCCTACAACATCTTTTTTTATTAATCCAAAACTTGGAAATTAATTGGTCTTGCTCTGATCTCACCTAGCCAAGTAAAGCCTAGTAAGAATGAGTACATATGATGTTGCTCTTTGATTTAGGGACATAGAAAATCAGTAAACATTCTTTTTGCCTTACAACAATCAAATTATCTAGTATCTTCAACACGTATACTGGCAGCAAATGATGTTATTAGGATAAATACAGTATTTTACTGTAACTACAGGAAACAATGATATGAAAGACAATAAGTAATGATTTTCTAGGGTAAATAGTACCTTTTAGCTATCCTCCATTGACCTCATGGAGGGAAAATTACTGAATTTAGAAACTGTGCCTTGCTCTGTGATGCAGTCTGCACGAGAATAAATACATTGGTGGGGCCCTGCCTCAGTACAGGAATTTACATACACTACCTACGAACTCAGTACTTCACAGTTCATGGTGAACTCTTATGGGACATTGAAGTCAATTTAGCATAGCTTTCTATCAGAAATTAATCACATAATATAACTAAGTTTTTGCAGCAGTTATTCAGGAAAAAGTTTTTGTTTATAGAAAACTTCAAATATATGAGTACTTTACAGACAGAAATGAAAAAAAGTCTTAATTTCATCAGCAACAGCAACATATCTAAACGAGATATGAATTGCTATGTGATGCCAGCTCTGACAATTCACAGCATCAGCACTTGAGCAGAGAAGTCCTAGCCCAAAGGAAGAAAAAAGGAAAGCTCTTCAGCTTTCTTGAATCATAGGTGCATTTGAAAAATTCTGGGTTAATCTGGAATTATCTGGGTATACGTAGTGATTGCCTGATGTCTAGCGGCTCACAAATATGCTACTGAAACCACCATTCCCAGCACTGATTTGGAAGTCAGGGACAATTTTCAAATTATCATTGACAAAGAAACCATAATTTGGAGTGGGTCATTGAACAGTTGACATAAGATGCATGTGTGATGAAAATATAAAGGATTTTTAGGCAAATATACGGAGAGTATTTCCTTTTAGATTAGTTTTATGATGACACTCTATTCCATTCATTTTACTAGAAATATTTTTAAGACAGCTATTTTCTTCCATTTCTTAGAGAGCTCCCATATCTTTCATACTGTGCTTTAAAGGATATATCTTTGGGTTCATTAAACAAGGAAAACTGCTGTGATCACAAAAATTATTAACAAGACAGTTTATGGGGAGAATATATCCTGCATATAACATAATTTGCAGTTTGTTTGGTGAGACAAAGAATATAGTGTGCCACTAACCAGCTTAGCCTGTTCTAAATGTCTTTTTTCTAATCTGAATTTCTTAACCACCAAAATGACTCTTAACTCTGCCTGAACCAATTTAGGATAATATTCTCTTTTCTGTTTTAGGTTTTGCATAAAAACTGAACAAGCTTCTAAGCCAAGAAAGGTTTTACATTCCAAAGACCCAAGGACAGAGTAGCATTAGATGTACAAAGTGTTGTTTTGGTGGTTTGTTTTTAGGTTTTGGTGGTTTTATTTTTAGGTTTTGGTTTTGAGTTTGTTGGTTTTTAAAAAAAAAATTTGAAGATATAAATACAAAGATATTGAGCTTATAATTTAATATTCCTAACATTCAATTCAAATTAGAAAACAAGTGCTGCAGGTATCACAGTTAAGTTCTGGAGTGTGGGGATTTTCAACATTACTTAATATATATGAGAATATTTGAAAAGTCACTGACTTTTAATGGGATTTTCCCTCTTACTTTTACGAAAACTTCTAAAATTGCCACTCAGGAAATCTGTATTTTCCACACAATACTTATTTTTTTAAAGAGATAAAAGAATATTTTCCTTAGCTGTCTACAATCTTAGAGCCACAAAACAAAAGAATGAGTGCTTTATTTTTGGCAAATTTGCCTCAGACTTTCTTAAGCATTCTATGTTTATATTATATTTAACATAGATTGTTGTACTCTACTTTTGTTCTATATAAAGTGTGATGCACATGTACTTGAAGTCAAATACATATATTCTTTGTTTCTATGACCTAAACTATCTTTAACAGGAACTCATATTTCTCTCTTCTGCAGGCTAAAAGCAATGAATTACTGAAAGTGAGAATGCAAAGGCTATGCCCCAGAAATGACTGTGGTATATGTGGATGTCCCTGGGCCAGCTTTAAATTGTCCACTAAACAGTCTAATTCACACTGAATAAGGGAAAACTTTTGGGCTGGTAATATTAGAAACTTAATTTTCAATCTTGAAAAATATCAGGAACTATACAGTCTATGCATGAAATCCTTGACCTATTCAATTTTATTAGAAATATACCATTTATTTTAGATTGACAGGAATTCTCTGTTCATAATAAACTTGAATGTATTTATGTAATGCATTGGTACTGTTTTGTGACACTATAGTGGAAGTAATCTAGTTACATTAGTTAGGTTATTGCAATAACACAGTTATACTGCTTTTGACATCTATGCTAGCCTAGATATCTCTACAAAACTTTGTATTGGGTATTACAGCAGTCTGCTGCAAAAGAGATGACAGCTGCATAAAGACTGTATTTCATCCTGAATTGGTGAATTTATAGAATGATAAACTGGCAGAGAAAAGAGAAAGTATGTAGATTAAAATATGTTAGTAGACATTTGTATCACAGATTTGGAGTGTCCCAAACTTTGGATTTAAAAAAGTAAATTAATATCACACATTTCCTTGAACTAAAGTTTCAAAAACAACTCTCTGCGAGCACTTGGGGCATCTACAAAGCTCTTGAATGACTAAACTGCTTCAGTCAAGATTAAAATCATATTTAAATTCACTGTGATTATTTGGTAAAATGAATGAACTCTCATTTGTCTGACAAGATTTTTAAAAATCTAGAGTAAAATACCTATTTCAAGAAACTCAAAGTATAATGTTAGTGGAAATGGAAGGAAAAAAATCTCATGAAACTCTGGCAATATAATACATGAATTTAAGTTTTTACCTATAAAATTCTGTGGCTATGCTAACTTACCAGGGCATTTAGATGTATTTTACTCTGTAAAAGTGAGAATAATTCAGAGCTTAGTTAACACAGTAACTTGAATTGGCTAAGTGTAGTCACATTCCTGTAAACTTGGAGTTCATGTGACAAGAAGCAAAACCGGTATGGATCTAGTCACTGCATGCCACCTCAGACACAATTAGAATCTTTTCAAGTAACAGGGGAGCAGAGCACAACCCTTCTCATGAAATCTGGGGATTTTTCTTAAGAGAACACGCATGACACGTTAACAACTAATATCAAAATATCCCAAAGATTACCATGCTCACTTGCAGCTGGTCCACGTGAAATTCTGGGGGATGACCAAACTCTACTTTTTCAGTTCTCACTTGCCATCATGCAGGCAAATCTAAATTTTACTCTTACACTTATTATGAATAGACTTTATTGTTGAGTGGATTCATGTGATGGTCTCTTTTAATTACTTACTTGTAGATCTAGCTAGTGTTTGCTAAATACCATTTAGCTACAAGACTCCAAGAAGAGAAGAAAAATTGTTTATCCTATATTTTACATTCCATCAGACAAAGGTAACACTTTGGTGCTGTACATACATACCAGTATTATTTCCTTGTAAATTTAATTTTCAGTACCAGCGATTCAATGTTTATAAGCAGATGTTATTATACTGTTAAGACTAAGGCTTGGGCTTCCCTCAAATTAAACATATACTTGTATATGGTTTTAATTAGTACTTAAAGTAGGTTATAACCTGAGCATGATAGTTCAGTAAGATCCTGATCTTCTCTATATAACCATCTGAACTTTCCACTAGGCAGGTAATATCTTTTATAATTTCCACCAAACCTGTAATGTAGGATAAAATTATTTCAACAGAATCAGACATTTATACATGTTCTGGCATTTCTAGCATTATCAAGAATTGATACTATACTTTATCTTCTTCAATATTAACTGTAGCCTTGTTGCAAACAGGGTCCTGTCAGTGAAGGGATTGAGTGATTGTCTCTGACAAATTTCACAGTAAACTAGAGTTTCTAAGTCAGGTATAAAATACTACTGAAACAACCTCCAGAACTAAACTGGCACTGTTTGATTGCATTAAACCATACCTGAAATATAACTTAGAAGGTCTTATACAGCACAATTGTAAAGGATGCAGTCCCTAAGAAAGGGTAATAATGACAAAGAAAAGGAGATGGCTCAAACGTGATGCACTCATATTGTTGAATTCAAGTGATCTATGAATTAGAATAAGTGATTGTTCAATGTGCAGTACCAAATCTAGATTAACAAATCTTAAACTTCATGGAAGGAAGGCTTGAAACAATGTACAAAAAATGTATAGAGTATTTTCTTGGGTGAAGAGTTTTACCAGAGATGCATTCAATGTCCAGACAGTTTGGTAGATTTCCATATTTATTTATTTTTTTACTAAGGAACATGAAAATAAGAATAAATGTGACTATATGATTTTGGATTCATTTTTTCATACTGTCTGTATTGTTTTGTTATGATATAGCAAAGGTTTGAATTCACTTAGTGTTCCAAACTTAACATATGAATTAAAAGATATCTAGAAACCAGTATGAAACAGTTGTCTAATTCTGCAGCCCTTGCCTCAGCAAATACGTGATGACTGACAGATAATTTCCATGAGACAGTACATTAATGATATTTGTCAATTAGCCAAAAATTCAATTCAAAAGAGAGTAATGTTCGAGGCATTAACAGGTCTTCATAAATTAAATATACTATCACAAGCAGAAACTTTTGTTGGCCCTGCAACAAGTTACCTGGTTTTCATCTTGAAAAATATATTATCTGAATAAACGTAATCTGAAATAATTCTTGGTTATCCAAACAGGATGTCACTTCTGCCTGTCACAAAAGCTCCAATTCTTTCTAGAGACAGTAAATTTAATAGTCAGTAAAGGTGAAATATTATACACCACTGAGTGCAAGGCATGTCAAAGTAGAAGACAATTTATTTAAAAATTGCCCTGAAAAAATACTTTGATGATTCCTTCTGCATAAAGAATCAGACGCATACAATAATTTTCAGAGAAGGAGTTTAGCATTCATTTACATGTGACTGAATAAAAATGTCTTGTCAGATATAGACCTGTAAAAAATTCATCCACTTAAGAGATACTGATTGCTTTTTACTTTTACTGAAAACAGAGTTCAGAGGATCACTAAGAAGAAATTTGATTTTTCAAAATGAAAGTGAATGTTGATTTTTGAGAGTGTTTAAAGGTGAATTCTATTCTACTGAACAAAACTGTGGCTGGTTAATCTAAAGTTACTTCACAGTGTGTTATTAAATAAGGCTGTCAATTTTACATTTTGATCATGCAACATGATATATTTGACTAACGTAACATCGTGCAAGTGTTTATTGTGCTGAAAAAATTCTGGGTTTACAACCACCATTTTCATTTTTCTCACCTTTAAAACATACTTCCTACCTACATACATGGATTAATAAACTGAAAATTGTACTATTTCTTTCAAATGTAGTCTATATTTTTCACAAGTTCCTTGGGACGTAGACAATTCAACAGTGCCAAAATGTTTGATTTTTCTTAGCTGAAAAAAAGTTTTACCATGAGAGAGCTTAGAGCTGAGAGACAGTAAAAAGACGACTGTATGCCTGCCCTGTAATGTACATGATTAAAGATGTGACAACTTACAAGCTAATTAAATGATACTGCACAGAATTTTTTCCAATATTGAACACAATTGCACGTATTCAAAGGTGACAGAATTAAACTTACACACAGGAGATATAGAAATGGATATAGCACAGAAGTTATTATTCTTCAGCTTCTGTGAAAGAAATAAAATAATCAGAAAGAGACTACAATGAAGAATAGAATGTTAACCGCCGTTTTTGGGTTTGAAGGATGTTATGAAAATGGAAGTGATTTTTCAAACATGTTCAGCATCACTGCAGTGCTGAAACTACAAAAAATCCTCTTGTGATCAACACAAAAAAAAATCCTTGGAGTAGAAGGGGAAATTAAAGAAATTATTTTCTGTACTGTGATATTTTCAATATGCTAGCAAAAAGAAATAAAAATATCTGGCTTAAAAAATGTTCTGTGAAGTTTGACATATGTCCCCTGGAAATTATTATGTTTTACAGAGAGGAGCGCTCAATTTACTTTACAGGTAAGTTTGACTGAATCTGGTTTAAATTGACTGTTCCTTTTCTGGTGACCAGACATCAAGAGTAAAACTATGAATGACTGATTTTTTCAGTTTGCTGGCTGAATAGGAAAAATAAAACTGGCAAACTGTTTTCAAATTGAACTACAAATGTTTTCTTCCCTCAAGATCAAAACACAGAAAAGGGAATGAGGTTTACTGCCTGACTGGCATTAGTATCTACTAATCTCTCCTGGAAGCATTAAGGTTTAGTGATGGAAAAGCTACAGAGTATGCACCTAATAAATTAGGCATTCTGGTAGTCAATATTGCATTTAAAAATGAAAATATTATACAATTTGACATCTACAGATAAGTGGAAAGATAGCATATTTTCAATATAACTTATTAAAGTTTTAGTTCTGTTTTACCTTTTATCTGTATGCAAAAGCCGTTTAATAAAACCTATGTACTATTTTCACCTAATGGATATATTTCAGCTAGCTTAAGGGTACTCAGGTTGAGCCTGTAAAAAGCACATCTATTCATTCTATTTTTGCAATAATCCCTTCTATTTATAGCATACATTCTGCTTTCCTTTTGAGGAGCATGTAACATTTAGAAATATTAATGATTTCATTATATACTAACTCTAGTAACATAATCCTTGTATTCACATTCCCTTACATGTGAAGTGAAATTTCACTTCAGGTAACTGAAATGAAAGTTGAGGTTATCTGTAAGTAACTCCACTCAGAAGTATGTGAGATATTCAAGGTAACTTGGTATACTTGAAATCCTTTTGTTACATTTGAGGAACATTCAGTTTAGATGAGTAGAGTCAGTGCAGCGATAATTGGAGCTGTTTACAGCTAGCTCAGGCACTCTGTTGCACATATGAACTGTGCCTGACTTGACTGAGGAAACGGTATCACAATGCCACGCGTTTTCCTTTGGGATCGTTTGATTACATTTAATCTTAACATATCTGAGAGATCTTTTTAGGAGACTAATAGCCTTGACTTTGGCAGATTTTTATGAATTATTACTCATCTACTGGAGTAATTGGTCCCATTTTAGCAAATCTTTAGGAGAAAGTAAGTAGCAATCTGCAACTTAGTTTAGTAGTATTTTTATGAGTCTGATCTCCTTCATCTATTTATTTTGACAATTTTGCTACTGCCCCAGTTTTGTATTTCATTATGGTTACGTTCCTCAGAGAATATGTTTTGATTGTTATATTTCTGTGCTGAAAATTCAAATTCTGGTAATGGAAATCTATATCAGAACAGGTAGTAAGGAACAAATCAAGGCTTTGTTACTTATAGCAATGATAAATCTCAATTCCTTATTTAATCTGGTCAAAAATATGAAGCTATTACAACAATTAAATAGTTCTTGTTAGCAGTAATACATTTTCCATGTCAATAGATTTACAGATAGGAAGTCTGAGAGGAAAATATTTCTTATTTATGGCTAAAGATTCCACAGATCACATATTCTTTTATAAATACTTGTCCGTCTTTAGAAATACTGCTCAAGAAAACCACACAATTTGATTTGAGTATCTATGACTCAGATATCTGATATGGCAGCTTATTCATATAGCCCTTTCGTACCGACAATCCTCAAGTACTTTCCAAAACATAACCCTAAAACCTAAGATACTGACATTGATAGGGTACATTAAACACATGAACAGTATTCACTACCCATATCGGTAGTGAAAATTAAAGGTCTTAGAAGTCCGATTTAGATATTCCCAAGTTTAAAATCAACCACCTATAGAAAAGTGGAATTATAGGGAAAAGAAAGTAAAAAAAACAACACCAAAAACAATAAACAAAGAAAAAACCTGGTGAAGCACAGCTCAATCTAATTCAAAACAAAGAGAAATGAGCCTTATCAACTGGGTAGCATATGAACAGCAATCAACAAGCCTGAAAGACTTTTATCCAAAAAGAGTCTTTAGATGTGGACAAGTAACATAATATCTGCACAATTAGAGAAATTTTGTCT
This sequence comes from Baryphthengus martii, assembly GCA_013396935.1. NCBI lineage: Eukaryota > Metazoa > Chordata > Aves > Coraciiformes > Momotidae > Baryphthengus > Baryphthengus martii. The sequence continues at coordinate 753 of VWZK01025129.1, read as the reverse complement.
GTTCCAAATCATTTGGAATGTAAATAATGATAGTACATAAGTGTGACATGAAAGAGACACTTTTAAGGAATATAAGGACACGTGTAAATAATTGTCATGTCTATTCATCAGCATATAAACCAAGTTGTTCTGTCAAAATGGCAATATAGTAACTTTCATTCTGTAGCATGTTATGTTCATTTCCATTTATTTCAAACTGAAAGATAATATGTACACTGACACCTTAATGTGCATTCTGTCACCTGCTGTTCCTCTTGGTTGATTAAAACTAATGTATGGTTCTGTCTTTTCATAACTCTCAACAAAGTATGGAGTTACCAATAAGAAATGAAAATAACATTTGCCCATCCATATCTTATAGAAAATATGGACTAAAATCTCATAGGGTTTTCTTACTGAATTATAGTTGTTTTGTAGCACTCAACACACAAGAACTCTACAGCCATTTCTAAAGCTTAGTGTATCAAAGATTCACTCCTTCACAGAATCAGAGAGTGTTAGGGGCTGGAAGGGACCTCGAAAGGTCATCGAGTCCAACCCCCCTGCCAGAGCAGGATCACCTAGAGTAGATCACACAGGAATGTGTCCAGGCAGGTTTTGAATGTCTCCAGAGAAGGAGACTCCACAAGAGACTCTCTGGGCAGCCTGTTCCAGTGTCTGTCCGCCTCACTGTGAAAAAGTGTTTCCTTGTGTTTACATGGAACCTTCTATGCTCTGGTTTGCACCCTTTGCCTCTTGTCCTATCACTGGACA
>VWZK01025110.1:0-14456 GCA_013396935.1 Baryphthengus martii | reverse complement strand
GCTTCCTGGCTGACACGAATTGTTCAAGCTTATCTCACAACCATCTAGCTTGTCTAGTTCGTTTTCTTATCTGAAGAAAGGTGTTGAGAAGCCTTAGGTTTTCATTCCTAATACAACGTGAAAATGAATGACTCATGAATGCCATGTTTCTATTTGTGTAAACTTGTGAGTAAATGCCACCGCCTAAACAGCAACAAAATGAACAGCAGTATACAGAGCGGATCACAAATCTCTGACAAATTTCTCCATATTCATTGCTTTAAATGTATAAAATGATTGCCTTTGAAATTATTATTTGATGTATACTCATGGCATTTGATTCATTCTGAGATTCACTAGAAACAGCCGCCTTGCTGTGTTTAACAACGGAGAGTTGATCTTGGCTCACATTAGAAAATGTGTAATGCCGGTGCTCAGGATCTCACTCCTTTTGAGTTGCCACTCTCTGTGGGTCAAATTCATCTTCATGGGTATGGAGGAAAGGAGGCTCTGCCCCAGACCTATGAATCATTTTAATCCACAGAATAAGGTCTACTGGGAGCTATGACAAAGCTGGTATTTAACCCTTCCCATCAGACTGACAAGTCATCTACTAGTTTAAAGCCATGAATCTGATGATGACTGTCATCCCATAAAGATACAGCAGTCTACTCAGTTTTGATGTTACACATCGAAGCCTATGACTCAGACCCATAAAAGGATTTAGATCTCCAAATTACAGCATAAGGAGAACTTCAGTCAAAACATGCAAGCTAAACTGTGACTATCTAAACACACTGCTAAGTAAATCTTAGAGACTTAAGATTCGAGGCAGGCCGTTTAAGGGGTGTTCTGGTTCAGCTCAGCATCTGTGCTGACATGACTCAGAAACATCACTGTTGAATTCACTTCCTGGCCCCCTCTAGTGATGTCCCATCAAGACCCATGGATGCTCCCTATCTCAGTCCCAAGGTACTGAGTTTAGCAGGCATGTTCAAATCACACCCAACACACCCCAGAAGAATCAGGCTTTGCACCAGGCTCCACAGCCGACACAAGATCAACAACTATGACTGTGTTCAAAACTATAATCAGCCAAGAGAAACCTGGTAACAGCATATATATCTACCAATGGCCTACTCGGTAGGTCTCTACTTGCATATTTTGATGCTACTTGACAACATTAGGATACACAGCTACTAAAATGAGGAGTCTACAACGCTCTTTTACAATGCACTAAATTATTTTGGTTGGCTTCAGAATGGGCAAAAAGTGATCTGGCACCTTGAGTAACAGCCAGAAGTTTTGTCTTTCAAAATTAAACTCTTAAGAGCAATCATAGATCTAATCAAATTAGACTTTGGTTTTCTAGTCTGTACGCTGCCTATTACAACTTCTCACCAACTTGAATTCTTGCTTCTGCCTCTCAAATTTCCGTCATCCATCACAGCTTTTTATGGAAATGTGTTGTCTTCGTTTGACCCTATGTACAAATTACACATATAAATCGGTGAACTAAAAAGTGAGATGAGAAATATTCACTGGTAATCAAGGACAGATTTAGATACAAATATCTCAAAGGCACTGTAGTAAAGAGTATCAGAAAAAAAAGAATGCTATATATGTAATGATACATCTTCTTCAAGGCTAGTAAAGATTGAAATGGTACTATGTAGAGAATTTTTAAAAATCGTTTTGTAGATATTTTACTGACATTGATTACAATTTTCTTCTGGCACATGCCAATAATGCTAACTGATGCAAAAAAAATTATTATTTTTAAAAATCTTAATCAAATTTTAAATTATCTCTCAGTTAAGTATGTGGCATATACAAAATAATGATGGGGTGTATATTACTGGCTGGAGTGACATACTTCTAGTGTGATCTTATTAACTTAGTCTTGAGGCCATCCCAAACAAGTTTATGGGCTAATACAAGTTTATACCATATAGCATGCAATACTATCATACAGCCTGTATGTGGAATTATCCACATTTCATGGCAGCACTGAACAAAGTGATCAGCATTTCAAATACCACAGGAATCACCAATGTAATTAGTCACTAAAGAATGACTAGTACACATAACAGAATGTACTGAATGACTGATGTTCTGCAGTCCTAATGAAAAGCAGATCTATAGCTTATTTCATGATTAATACAACAATTAATTCATACCCTGAGCCTTCATTCATACTAAAACCAAGACTGTTAAATCAGAAACTACAGGTCAGTTCTGTTCTCCATCACATCAGCTAATTTGAGGAGCTATGTAATTATAACTCATGGTTCAATTTGATCCAATGAATCAAAATATTTTTTTAATTCAATTAATTTTTATGCTCCCCAAAAAAAGCAGAAAACTTGAGATCATTTACTTGTTGCTATCAGTCCTTTCCAAGAACTCTTGTATCCTTTTGTACCACCCTGAGGTCCCCTACTTAGTTACTGATTTCATATACTACAAGATATGCCTCTTTGAAACAAGATTTTCTTTCTCAGCTTCAGAAGCATCCTGTATCACATTCATGTTTTAATGGCTATGTATCCTGTGAATTGTAATTTTTTATGAAATCAGGAGCATAATTTAGAATTATTTTTCTCATTTATTACATTTGTCCATATTCTTTTAATGTTTGGTCATTTCTTGAGCATCTTGTGTACTGCTCCACTAAATGAAGTGCTACAGATTTTCCAATTTGACTTAAATTTTTGTGCATCAGTTTAGATGCCTTAAGAAGACCTCAATCTCTAAAAAAATCTCTTTAACAGTATCCAAGGTTGGGCACCCAAAGTTTGAATCCACAACTCAGGCTCGACAGTCACTTCTGGAAAATTAAATCCTCTTCTTTGTATCACCATGTCTAATACTTCATTTGATGTTCAATATAGTTTAAAATAATTTGTCTTTCACCAATTTCCATTGGATGAAAACTGGCTAATCTAGTAGTGCTATCTATCCAGTTCTGTATTTCCAATAGACAGCAATTCCCACCCCAAGTTTTTTGCTTTAATGCCAGCCATTAAAGTCAGAGCTTTCAGCTTCTAAGCCCTGTCCCAGGGAAGATTTCACCAGATTCTTAAATCTGATCATCCTCTGATACAGAAGATGTCCGATTAGCTTTTCCAACTGAATATTACAGTTCTGTATTGCAACAAAGAAATTTACACATACATTTAAAAAAGGCTATTAAAATCAGTTGAAACTAGCACACATTTAGGTATGTCTACAACTGTGAATTTTTTATATGAATATTTCTGATGTAGCAATGCAAAACAGATCTCCAAGAGCCTGTCTGAGGTTGATTCAAACCAAGCATTTGGGTGCGAAGCACTCTTGTAGGCAGAGAACAAGGCAGTACATTGCATAACTCTTCCAGTACTCAAAAGTAAAAGTCATCCCACATCTGTACTGTACAATGTGACCTATCAGGACATCTTTCCAAAGCTTACAGTTCCAGCTGGAGATTTTTCCGTGAACACAAGGCTAGATTGAGAGGACGGGGAAAGAGTTCTTCAATTTCTTGTGTTTTTAAGAACTGTAATCCTCTTAAAATTCCATGTTCAATTATGAGCAGAGTTTAAGAATTAAACAGAGACACAGAATTTCAAAACTTCTTAGTTTACATAATTAAAGACAGATTTTTCATAAAAGCCATGTATATCAAGCACAAAGTTCTTGGAAGTCCAGTCATTAGTGTCACAATAGGAACTACTAAATAATGAGCATTTAAATGAAAAAAAAAGGCCCTAAGCTGGTAATTGTAACAGGAATTGAATGCACTTAGCATTACATACTTTTCACTTTCTTCAAAAGATCAGGCATGTAATTCCCAAGAGTCAACATCTTCTCTTGCTTTAGCAGGGCTTATGATCCTTTGACTCACATTCCTTCACGTTATAAATCAGAAATGGGGTGGAAATGAACTTGTATCAAATTCCAAGATGCAGGATGAAGTTGGAACCAATTCCCCAAATCTGTAGTGCTTTGAAGATGCATAGTGTGGAGGAAGAATGTATTTCTGATCAATCCTTTTAAATATTTGCTTGATGTCAGTGTTCCATTTATTCCACATTTATTCTACTTAAGCAAATCCACAGATGCAGTTACATTTTAAATTATTAGTTGGCTAAAAATTGTACTTAAAAATGTTATTTTACAATTGCTTTTCCTCTACAACTTCCCAGTGATCTCTGGGAACTGCTATATACAGTTCTGGCAAGTACTGGCTTCACAGCTGCTATGACTTATTTATTTATGCACCATCCTACTGGGCACAATGGGTTTGATTTTGTTAAAGGCACAGTGAATGGGCACAAATCAGGATTTTCAAATGAATTCATTATTGTCAGCTATTAATGTTAGTTGCTGAAAGCCACCCAGAAGGGCAAAAGCCATAGAGGTTGCTCAGTCTTCCTATCTCAAATGTAACTTAGCCTTCAAGCTGGAAGGACAATCTCTAGCATCTCAGAGTCTAGAACAACACATGCCCAACCAGAAAAACCTCACAGAAATTACCCCTGTGAGAATATTTGAATCAGGAAGCGTTTTGAGGACAAGGGCCTTAACTTTTGATATTGCATCTGTCATTTCTAAGCAGGCAGCTGTCAAAGCACTAAGAGTGTATCTTGTAGCACGAAACACTTCTCACTGGGAAGGGGCTAAAACTCAGCTTTCTGAGATCACCCAGTAGCTGCCAGATTCTGTGAGGCTTTCTGTCTCTGGTGACCTCAACCGTATATGAAGCTGCAGTTTCAACACAATAATGTCAGGTCACAACAGGCTCCTGGGCCATGTTGGGGTCGATGTGATATTGTTCAGTAGTCAGTGATGGGGGAACTGCATAATGCCTCTTTATGATGCCATGTGAATGGGGTATCCCAATGTTGCCTGATGGGGCACATGATGATACCAGCCTGTACATTGCACTGGTCAGCTGTTTGGTTCTGAGGGTCTGTATCAGAAAAATTTACCCATCAGATCACAGAATCACAGAATGGCAGGAGTTGGAAAGGACCTCTGGAAGTCATCTAGTCCACTGCTAAACCAGGTTCACCCAGAGTAGGTTGCACAGGGGCATGTCCAGGCAGGTTTTGAATATCTCCAGGATAGGATATTCCTCAACTTCTCTGAGCATCCTCTTCCAGTGCTCTACTACCCGCACAATAAGGAAGTTTTTCCTTATGTTTAGATGGAACTTCCTGTGTTCCAGTTTGTGCCTATTTTCCGTTGTCCTCTTGCTGGGCACCACTGAAATGAGATGACATACCTTTGCAGCTCATCCTGATGGTCGCTGCTTCTGAGGACTCCCGGGCGAAGTGCTGCTGGAACAGGCATTTTCTGTGAAGCACAGGATAAAGTTTCTATTTCTTCATGCTGTAATCAAGCTAGCATGTTGTTCAACGCTGATCATCACTACAGTTACAGAGACTGATCTATCTTGGGTCTAAAATGACAAAGAAATGTAGAATTTCATCCACTTCTAGGCTGTCCAGATACAACAGTCATACAAGCATTAAAAATGTATGTGGTAAGTCAAGTAAGTAAACAGAGGTAGGCAGACAGATCTGTGGATTTTGAGATGCAAAACATTGTTACATGTATCTATTTTGGTTGAATGACACATCCTTCAGCTCAGGATCTGGCATGATTATGTGTAAAACACCATGTGCATTTATGATAATGTGGAAATACACTTCACGTAATAACCACTAACTAACAGAAATGAAGAAAAATCACACAAAAATTATGACATGAATACTGGTTTCTTTTTTTAAAAAAAAAAATTATAACTCAGGAGATAGAACATCCTGTATACATTGTGGAATAACATCTCTGTAGATTACTTTTTGTTGTCAGCAGTACACACTGTACTATAGTGTACTGATTGGAATTATTAACAATCAGTCTGATCACATTAAATGGGAAGATTCCGGTAAAAACTGTCTTGCCTATGAAATGGAAAGCTATGTTGTTAATAATTTAAATACCATCTACCAATACTGCAGCATCCCACTGAATAATTCAAAAGTATATTAGGTTCATGTTATGAGATTTCAAAATTAATATTGGCATTTTGCAGCCACCCTTTCTAATCAGGTTTCTGTCACCAGTCTGATGAAGATAAATGAAGCCTTAATTTGATGTTTTGTGCTGATGTGTAAGTGCAACTATTTTGCAGGCTAATTTAAAGCTGGGATTAGGTCTAAATAACCACTGCTTCAATCAAATCTCCTTTTGAATCAGTTGCTTACACTATTACTGAAAGCTGAACCATTTTTGAGACCAGAAATGTGGGATCTTCACACAAGCAAAATACTAAGAAAGCTGCCTTTAGCAACGTGATGAAGCCTATCATTCATTAGACAATCAAAGTGATACCCACTTGGTGCTTGTCATTTCCAACAAAAGGACCTGGCAAAGGGGGATAAGAAAGAATAGCTGAAGATTGCTGTCTCCTAGTGATTTCGGATAGCAGAACAGTCCTCAAGGAGCCTCTGCTACCAACCTACCCACCTCACACACCAGGAGCTTCCAATGCTAGGGACTAAGAAACAGCTGAAAAGACAGTTCTGCTTCTGCCTCCTTGATTTTCCCCACAGTGTCAGACAGGCCAGGATTCTAGTCTACACACCACTCATTTCCTAACATCAAAAACAGATCAGTTTAGCCCACATCCTCAAAAGTATATACACAGACAGATTCTGTCTAGTTCATAGCAGCATGGATGAGAGGCTTGCCAAGGCCCCACTTGTTGGCTAGAACCTGTCAGACTCACAGGGACAATCAGAGACAAGGCAGCCTGACTGTTCCTCTGCTCTGTCTTGGTCATGAAACCAATGCTTTGTACCTCAGTGACTCACTCCTGAGCTACATGCCCAGGCTTCCTACCAGCAGACTGTTTACCACCTGTTTTCAGTAATTATTCTCTTGTGGTTTTGAATCTTCCCCAGATGATGCAGTGCTTGTTTGGCATCACTTCTTCACTGTCTCACCATACTTGTGCCACTTTGCCTCATTCTTCTTCCTCTTAATGGCTTGCACTATCTTTTGTCTTCTTTCCTTTTGCCTGCTGTCTTTTCCCTTCTTCCCCCTCACCTCACGTCTGCTCTAATTCCTTGTAATCTCTCATTGTGCCATTTCTACCATCTCTTCAGCTCTTCCTGTCCATTCAAAGCAAGCTTTTTTTTTGCTTCTTCTTTGCCATTTGTCTTGCTTAACTTTGGCACTGTTTCCTACCTCATTATCACCTCTGCTCTTTCAGTTTCCCACTCAATCCTCATTTCTATATTCATGTTTCTCTTCCTCCTTTTTCAAATAACATTTCACCCATTTTCAGAAGTCCCCTACAGTACCTAGATGTCTCTCTTGGCTCTAGATCCCTGCCATTAATACAACCATGTTTTTATATTGGTTTTTCCTCTTCTCCTTCACTCTGCCCATTGACATTCCTAAGAAAAAGTAGCTGGAGCATCAGCTATCTTTTTTCCAGTTCAATTTTCCACTTCTAGCTGTCCCTTCATGCTCTTATACATTATATGCAAACCATAACCTCAAATCTGGCTCTTCTATGTCAAAAATCTTGTGCTGTGTGTCTCTCAAATAGTTATTAAAACATGCCTGCTAAGACTTTGCGCTGTTCCCTCCCTCATCTTTTTATTTCCAGTTGAATACATCTGATGTTAGTAGATTGAATTTGATTGTAAAGTCCTGAGGGATGTTCCTGACATGCTCTGGTTTTATTTACTGTATCGTATACTTAGGTTTCAGTACTGCTTGGGATTTACATGTACTTCTAAATGACAAAGAATAAATACAAGTACTGAAATTCAGTTCCACTGAAGTCTGCAAGTATATTGTTAATTTATCTAATGCTGATTAGAAATTAAAAGACAAGCTGAACTGTGGATAGTCTTCTTCTACTCTTTCTTTAGTTACAACTATCCCAGTAGCAAGTTTGAAAAATGACAAAAACAGAGTGAGCTGGGGAATCCCCCAAAAATGCCAATTTTTTGGGGAATCTCAAAAAAAAATGCAGAAAGGAAAACATTTTGTGCACTTACCAGTTTGTGGCCATATCCAAGATCAAAGACTCATGCTTATTGCTTTCACTCAACATGTATCTTGCATGTTCCCAAAGCTCAAAGTAGAGCCCTGGAACAATTACAGCAAAAAGGCGAGGTGTGGAAACATTAACCGATTTCTAAAAATTTGTCCTTACTGTCAAAAAGACAGCATTTGAGACTGGTGGAAGCCTCTTTTCTAGTTAAAATACAAAAGAACTCATAAAAGTTTAAATTCTTCTGATGGCAATATTCTTTCTAAACAAAGGACCATTTCTGATTAGCTTTTTTTGTGAATTAAGAGAACATATCTTATTTTTTCCCCATTATATGTTAGCTGACCTGGGAGAAAGAGTATCTTCTCTTTGAAGATGCTTCATTTGGTATGAAGGGAAGCAACATATTTGAACAAATTTTCTAGAATATGAGTTAAGTACCTGGAATTTTTGCTTGACAAGATTTCCTAAGAGCTGTGGTTTCCTTACCTCTTAACTGGGCCAAAGTAAATGATAATACTTCTCCTCCTGGTCTACCTTTTTCTGTTTTGCAGTTCCCCATTATACTGGGACAAGAGTATGAGACACTGTTATGATGTACATTGGCTGCACTTGAACCCTAATGCACATAGTAAATCCACAGCTGTGTACAATGACCTTGGTTGGGGATCATTTAAGACAATATTTAATCTAGGGTAGAAATTAACGTGGAGATAGTACGGGAATATTTCTCATGTTATTTACCACTGCAGCCAATATGAAATCAGTGGTTTCTACCTTGCCATTTATGGTTTTGCTGATGCTGCCTAGATTGTCACAGGTTATTGCTTCAACAAAGTCTCTAATGAACACCTGCATTACTCAGTTGTTCTTGCTGGCTGTACAAAGATTTATTTCATATGCACTTAAAGATGTGGCCAAATGTGCCCCTGCATTACCATTGTAATATTGATCAGAAGGCATTTTAAGGAACGCTCAGCATGCACTCCAATGAGTTGGTAGCAGCTATCTGTGCACAAGGTGCATCTCACAGCCTACTTTCAACAATCCCACTCTTGCCAACAGCTTTTCTAGTAGAGAGTAAACATCTGCGGGCATATTTATGTACCTATCCAACTGTAATCACAGGCACAGATAGATCTGTCTCTGTCACTCTTACAAATGTAGCTGGCAGTAATTATTGCTCATCTCAAAATTGTGAGGCTTGGAAATATAGCTGCTCTTACATTTTTTTTTATTTTTATGGTTTTTTATCTTGTTTTGAGACCTTCTGCAATTCTTGCTGAATTTTAAGTGTGGAAATAGGAGTAAGACCATGTTCATGTTGAAGTGTGAGAACAGACCACACCCTGGCCACAGGATGATTGCACCTGCAGCTTTCCATAATGTGCAAAGAACTATCCTAAGGAATAATGATGGAATTAATTTTTCATTTTTCTTCCTCTTCACTGCATCTCAGTTGTTCTTTAAGTCTGCATTTTTCATGCAGTATCTGCAGCATCATTTTGGAAGAGAGAAGGTATTTTCCACCGGGGAAGGAAATAATTGCATATTTGGGGCATACTGAAGTACATGCTTATCTGCAAGGGAGGTACGCATGCTTCAGTGTTGCTTGAGATGGAAGGAGGTGGAATTACAGAAACTACAGGGCAAAAAGGCTAGTGTCACCTACTGAGAACCACACATAAAGTTATACTATCAGGCAGGAATAAAGTGTTTATAAACAAATGGAAAAAGAATCCTACCATCGCCTGTTGCTGGAACAGTTGCCAAACAGGCTGAGTAAAATCTGCCCACAGAAAAAGCATGAGATAATGCAGCCAGCAGTTAGCCCAAATTACTATATCACAATTAAATCATAATTATATGAAGGGCACTACAGCAAAAGCAATATACTAAGAATTGTCTCAGTATAGCACGCGCTTGTTGCTAATACAGATCACACTCCAAATCCACTTTAGCATGTGGCCCACAGCCACGTGGAAGAGTATCCACTGTGAGGTCATGGTCCTGGAGCAAAGGAGGTAGGCTGCAGGAAGTGATCTATGTTGAACTGCAAGTGCTGACCGGGTGAGCCTTCTTCGCACTCAGCCACCCCAGGTGGTTTAAGATCTGCTGCCATCTCCAGTGATTTCTGGAACACAGAGGTGTTCATGAAAATGTTTGCAACCACATTCAGCCTCTAGCTTTCTTTCATTTGTCTCTTCTTGCTTCTGGAATTAACTCTCCTGAGGCTACTCTGTGCTTTAATCGTCCTTTGCATTACTGTCTTGCAGTGGCCATGATCGTGTATTATTTATTAATCTCAGAATATCTAGAAGTGCTTCTGAGGCATGTAATTCTTAATTGACCAAGCCTTTTCTCTTTCCACCCTTTTCAGTGCCTTCTGAACTCAAGAAACAAAACACCTCTCTACACCTCAGCACATGCACTCCACTGAGATAAATGAGAGATCAGTTTGTTTATACTAGCCAGCTTCTATTTCTACAGTTGTCTCCTCTTCCACCTTGTTCAACTCATCTGTCACTGACTACATAGGTAATCCTAAATGTAACTAATTTCTTACAGCTTAAAGTGAAATCCACATCACTTTAAAGTCTCTTTCTTTTTTTTTTTTCTTCTTTTTTTTTTGTGATATGCTGCAGAATATTGCACCACTGGTTACTGCAGTATTAATCATTCTTGTCCCCAGGCAGCATATTCTGAACGATCTGTCTCACGTCACATGGTTTCTGAGGCAATTGCTGTTATTTCAATGTACCAAGCTTGGCATCTAGGTCCAGGAGCCTTAACCAGAGGGTTAGCTCCCACTGAATCTTCTGGGAGTTCTGAGTAAAACTTTTAAGCATTGAGACTATGGAATAAGTGAGGTGATACCTTGTGTTGGAGCTGAAAAATACTTGTACAATCTGAAATGTAGACAAATTCTCACACTGTTCCTGTGATTTTGCATTTCATGGCTTCTGCTAGAACTTTGGGTTTAGGCAGTTCTTATATTGTCTGTTTTTATGAACATGACCATGCCTTCAGCTACTGTCTGAATTTACACGAATAACACTCCATTTTATTAACTGGTAAAATGCTCCTTTGCTTTATCTGTCACTTTCCTTGTTGGATCCTCATGTGAGCATGTGTCATCCTACTTCTCCTACACATGCATAGACATTGATAAGAGGAACTAATAACACTATGGCCTTAAATTTCTTGTCTAGGGCATAAAAGTTGAACTCATCGCTAGATACTGAAAATGAGTATCTATATCCTCAAGTGGCTACCATTACCTCTGTATCCTTGAGTTTACTTGTGCTCTCTATGTCACAGGACTTGAGTTAAAGGAGCCACCTTACTCTGGATTCATAGTAGTTCTTTGCCCAAGACAGATCAGCATTACTGCTGACCTTATATTATACCCAGTTTCGATGGCTGCTGCACAGCTTTCCAAGCAGCAGGGAGCTGCTCTAATGCTGCAGCCATGCACAATTCCCACAGTGTGCCTTCCATCCTGAAAGAGTTTGGAGAGAGATCCCAGGCAAAACTATGTGCTGCCAGCCAAGCAGAAAACAGAGTAGTCAGGGACAGAACAGGTACCTAAAATTTTGTTTGTACTGGACCACCTACAAAAATTTCTGGTCTGTTAAGCTATATCATTCCTTGTGCTTTGCCACCATTACTCACAAGTGACCTCACTGACCATTTAGAGAATTCTGGGCCAGATGCAATTCTTCTCTGTTATTATATTTTATGCATTACTTTCTCTACTATTGTAACTTTTTAATTTAAAAAACAAACAAAGTTGTCCCCCCCAAAAAAAAACCCAAACCTCAAAACAAAACAAAAAACAACAAAACCCCATGGGAAGCAGTAAAAACAAAACCGAACTGTACTAGGGCAGGTCCTGTCAACCTCATACTCCGTTCCTGAGAAGTGCAACACCCGCCCACAGCACATCACAGAAATATTTTGCTTTCATTATAGCTGATTGTGTTTGTTCAATTAAATTAAGGCACACAATAATTCTGTCTAAATCAGAGCTTTCAGCTTTGTTTGCACAGGCAAAGGAAAACCTCAGCCCTTTCAGCACAACCAAGAATTACCTATTCAAGCAGAATGTCCCAAAACCAAACATTCTCAAAAGGGAAACCAGAATTTAAAACCTGTTAAAACCTTCATGTTTCAATGCAATCTGTTTTGTGGTCCCATTGTTTCTACAGAAATTTCTTCATTACATAGTCTAGACAGTAGCCTTGATGGGCTTATCTTTTATTCATGGAAGATGAGGGAAGAGCAGGAAAGAGAGATGATCTGGCTGTTGCAGATTTCATTGTACACCCACTCACTTCTCATTTCTGTTTTGCTGACATCAGTATGTTTTGTCCTTTTGCATCTATATCCATCACCATATGTCCTCTGTTCACACACGATCCTCAGGGAATCGAATAGCAAAGTATTCCAAATATCAGATATTCACATCTCTAAATGGTCTGTGCTTGCACCAGACACACACTCATTAAGTGCATGTCTCACAACAGAACAGATACAGATTTTCACTCAAGTTTTAGACTTCTCTTCCACAGACCATAGAAACGTGGGGCTTTAAATTGGTCTAGCTGTGTTTAATATGAGCTTATGTTGTCAGTCCAGCTCAGTGCTGATGCAGGCAGTGCCAAGCCTGCGCAATTCAGAAGCTAAAAGACTTCCGCTGCCCTCTTCTGATTACTGGGATGAGAAGAGGTTTATGCCCTGAAATGATATTCTTTTTTTCTGCCACAGGAGCAAGTTGAGGCCAAGTCATCTCTTGAAATCCTTCTGTCCTTCACCTCAATCCACAGAACAAAGCTGAGGGGGAGCAAGAACAGGGCTTTAAGTTGACCAGGAAGAACACACCTTGGCAATGTACGAGCAGACTACAATCGTCCAAATGCCAGATCCTCCAGCCTACCTCAAGGCCCCCTTGCACCAAACAGAAGGAAATGAAGGAAAAGCAGAGAGGCACATAATTCTGTGACTGTGGGCACGCTTCCTACCTTAATGGTGGTCATGAGCTCTCACTTGGAAGCTATTTAAAGTCTTCATTCCTCTAATGAAACACTGACTGGATGCATCATGCACCCAGAATCTTCTCATTGGTCTAGCTCCTAGGCTTAAAAAAACCCAGCTCTGCGGGTAGCCATGACTTCTAGCAGAGAAGTGTTATTTTTTAAATAGAAGGCAAGGAGATTCCAAGGGAAAAACAGGATGCCTGTTTGTGCGCCTCAGGGAGAGACTGAGTAATGCCCAGTGGCAGTAAACCTCCGCTCACTGCTGAGAGAGACAACTGTGGACCTGGGTGGAAGGTGAGGAAATTACTGGGAACAGTAAAGAGGGGAACATAAATAATTTTGTATTCTTCCACTGAATGCCACACTAGAAATTATTTTCCCGTTGCCACATTCTCAGGCATCAGAGAATTGGGAAATTCAACCTTCTCTCCCTTTTAACATGTTACACGTTGGCAGCTCACAGCAGTTCATTTGGCAGGCATGAGCACCAAATGTTCCTTTCAGTCTTGTGACAGATGGAGTACATTACACACAGGACTGCATGCCTCATGTACAGTATCTAATACGTGAACTAGTAAAGGACATCCAGCAAATCCCACTGACCACCAAATCATTTTCATGTGGCTGGAAGGGAAGAAGCCTATAAATTAGTTAGAAGTAAATATTTTCTCCATGTGGTAAATAAATGTGTATGCCTCATTCTGCAGCCTTTGTTTTCATAAAGGCAAGCAATTTCTTCTCACATTCATATTTTACTTTGGATATGCCCCACCTGAAATCTAAACCTAAATAATTAAATACCCTCTGATCTACTTACATGTATGGTATAATTCTTGCAGGAAGAATGAGTACTAGATCATTTTGCTAGCTGTTTGATTTTAGTGGCTTTCTTGTTATATTGTTATATATCTCAAAATAAAATATTATCTGCACAAAATTGTCAGGCACCATAGGTTTTGAATTAAACTACAGATTTGAAAGATTTACTCAATTCATAGGTCAAATCTAAAGTTACTGGCAGTTTCAAGTACAATTTACAGAAGATTTTCAGAAATACACCTAGCAGACTTCTGGTTTCTGAGTGCATATAGCAGATTAGCTGACCGAGATAAAGAAAGCACCTCTTAAAATACGGCAGCTGCCAGGTGCATGTCTACTTGTCAACCAAGAAAGAACAGCAAGAGGGTAGAATGAGAAAAAATAATGGACAAAATGTTAAAATACAAACACTGATGTATTTATTATTTATATATTCAGAAACTGAAGGAGGCATTCACATAGCTGTGAATCACACAGTAAGCTAGAAACTATCTATGAGCATTTAATATATATATTAAATATAAATGTTAAATTATACACAGTATTATATAATGTAA
>VWZK01025078.1:0-16572 GCA_013396935.1 Baryphthengus martii | reverse complement strand
TATATTTTTATATATATATATATAAAAAACTTCATAGAAGCATATAAGTTATATAAAACCATCCTAGAATAGTCTCTTCTGCTTTCCCCATTTTCAATCACTTCCAAGGAATTAACTCAAACCCTCTCCAAATTCTCTAAAAAGATTCTGAAGTATTTGAAAAATAAAGACAAACTTGCATAGATCATTAGTGTTATCTACAAACTTCTGGCTCACCTGAACTGGAGGCCTGGAAACAGTCAGATTGTTTTCAAAGCTGTGGGTGCGTACTCTCCTCCATGTGCTCTTAACTCAAGACCTCTGGATAGAAACCTCACTTTACATGCTTGTTTACAATATATATACTATTTTGAAAGCCCGAGACATACGAACATTTTGCGGAAGTGAGATTGGAAAGTGTTTTACTCCTTACCGTCTTCTTTAGTGCGGGTGAAAATTTGCTCACTTCTCACTCCATCTCCAGCTCGTGTAAAAGCCAACACCTGAATGCTGTAATTGGTGTATTTTTCCAGGCCATCAAGCTCTAGTGATGGCTGTGTAGTAGTGACATTCTTTATCTCTCCTAGCTCTATAGAATAAAAAGGAAATTGAGTTATTGCCACGTTCAGTCTTCTCCCAGCTATTGATACCTACTGTGGAAATCTTGGGGATTGAAGACTGTACCACAGAAGAAATGCTTCATTATTATAAACCAGCAATGAATTCTAATAAATTAAAATAAATTTCTTCGTGTCCTGACTTCTTACCACTCAAAGCAGACCCAGTTTTCATCTCCAAACTTTTTTTTTTTTTAATTTTTTAAATTAGTATTATTTTTAATGCAGGGAAAAGAACTGAAAATTTCTACAAGTTGTAAGATTTTTCATGAAGAACAGATAACAAGAACAGAATATTGCAAAACATGCCCTAAAGCAAAAACGAGAAAGTCAGTTATCTTCATAAAGATTTTCTGGTTTTCAGAAAGACCATTTCTCATAAGGAAAGACAAGGAAAATTCCCCTTTATCTTAAAATACATAGCAAGTGCTGCTGCAAAGCACTTGATGGCAGTAATACCAGATAACAATAGATTTCAACACAGTAAAATCAGATTTACTTGCAGAAAGATGATGCACTTCATATGAATTGTTTTTTACAGCAAGCTAAGAAGTACAACCCATATGGCAAAAAAGCTTTAAACATATTTAGGGCACAAAATAAAGCTGACAAAGGAAGAAAATCCAGTTTTAAGCACTGCATGAACATCATCTTCTTTCATCATGTTGTGGGACGTCACATAGGAGCTTAGATGTGCACTGATGGCATTCATGTAGGATCTGATCCAAAGACTACAGGCATCAACTGGAAATATTTAATTTTATGTCAGTCATGTCTACATTTTTATGTGTGCTTCTCACACTTTTTTTTTTATCTTTATATTTAAATGTGAAAATGAATTGGTGTTTTATTTCCAAATGTTTTTTACCTTAACATTACCAGCAGTAACAAAGGGCCTCAGGGTTATATTTCAAAGTTCACTTTGTCAACAGATTTGCAAAACAGTCATGTATTACAGTGAACTGTGATCCTGATGGATGAAAGCAAAAGAAGGGAGACAGCTCATTGCCCTAGAGCTCTGAAAATTCAGCAGGGCAAATATGAATAAAGGCATGTGCATCTCAAAACTACTCATATTTAATTTAAAGAAAGGATATATGTAGAATTATCATCATGTGATAAATTGCAGAGGCTGGCATGAAAAAAAAAAATGAGTCTTTTCCGAAAAAGTTTCCTTCTTTTGCCCTCAGCAATGAAGATTAAATGCATCCTGTTAAAAATATAAGCACTGAACTCTCAAGCAGGCAACGAGCTAAACAAACAGATAATCAACCAAACAAAAATAAAACGCAAATTTGGACAGGTATGTTCTAGGTTCATGTCATCATTCTCTATAAAGCAACACGGTGGACTTTGTAATCAAGATGAAATGTGCTCAGGTGTTTTTTGGTACTACGGTAGGTCTTTGGAGGGTTGCGAATCCAGCAATGGAAGTCTTTCCCAAGGGCCCCTCCAGGCAGCTTGGCAATGCCTGCTGCTCTGTTAAAGCTCTATGGAAAATGGCTTCCTTCACAGGTAGATGAAGCTTTCTATAAACCAAAGACAAAAGGATGTATAACGCCTTCACAGTAGAGCATAAATGATATAAAGGCCACATACGGCTTGTTACTTGCTAAAAGCTTGATTTCTCTTACCTCCATCCAAGAGATTGGCCCAGTAGATAACTCTAAATCCTTGCAAAATCCCATTCAGAGTTTCTTTTGCCAACGTTGACCAAGAAATAGAGATGGTTTCTGGTGATGTGGCAGTGGCCTGAACATTCCCTGGAGGGCAGCTGGGCACTGCAATAAGATATTCACCATTTTCAACTTGATGAACACAATCCAATGTTTACCCTTTGGCTACCCTGCCAATTTTCGTTGCTATCCCACCACTCATTATTTAATTAGCAGTTACACATAATTAACAATCCAAAATGCTTAATCTTCCTATAATCCACAGATTTCTGTGAGCGCAGTTGATTTCTCTGGAATGACTTGATGTACTGCTTCTGCACTTGTTGGCTAGTCTTTTAATAGGTTTTTTGCTGTTTCTTTTGAAAGAGAACTGTGGCCAAGTGTTCTAATATGCAGAACATTCTGTAAGCAATTGAAATATATATTTTTAAAAAGTTTTACAGTCATACTGCCATCTTTCTGGGCAATTTTAATGTCCCTTTAAAACTAGTGGTGAGGGAAAGGAGGCACTTGCTTAATAAATATTGGAAAATACACGATCATAAAATATTTTCACTGACATTTACAAAAACTGGAAAAAGTCAGCCAAATCTAAGGCATTTTCTGCTGGCCATTTAGTGTCAAAGAAATACAGTAGTAGTATTTGGCATTGCTTTTAAAGCTCATAACATCTTTAATTTTGAGAGGGACCAAAAAAATGTTGCTAGCAGAAGTAAGCATACCGGCTTCTGAAGAAAAGAATACTATTTATTATTAATACCAAATATATGCATGTGTGAGTATACTGCGTTCTGAGGTCTTGCAGTGATCTGCAAGGCCTAGAAACATTTACAGTAAATGAAAAACACCAGCCTTTCATAAAGCGTATGCCACAAAATCTGTAGCTCCTGAGAATTTCAGATGTGTGCTGCTCACTTTCTCCACGGAAAACAGTCAGATTCCTAGTCGGTACTGGTTTAAGTACACTGATGTCAATTTACAGTAGCTGAAAATCTAACATACACTATCCTTTAAGGTTATTATTTGCTTTTATACATCTCTAAAATATTAGGCCTCTTTTTGGATATGGAATGATTCTGTTTTTCCACTAGAGGACTCCCTCTCATTGTTTGAGAAGTACTTTTTATGCAGTTTGAAAAAAAAAAAAAAAATCTAAATTGTTCCTTGGATTAGACAGGTTGAATTTTGTCTGAAATAACAATGATTTTTCTCTCATTAGTTTGAATATCCTTCAAAGCAAACCACACATCTCTCTTTGGGTTGACAAGATAAGGGACTGTGCAGTACAAGAGCTCTGGGTTTCATAGCAGATTCATTTGAGAACAAAAGAAAGCCAACAAAATTAACAGTATCACTTCACCTTTCAGAGTTTTTTACTTCTTGGCATCCCAAAATTATGATGAGATCGCTGTGAAGCTATGATGAGATCACAAAATTTGTGAATATGTAAACACCAGAGCAATAGGCTTCTTAACAAAAGCTATATTCTTAGTTAATATCACAGCAGGATATATCCCATCAACAGTTAGATTTGTTTACCTGTATGATTCTGCATCTCTTGCAATGAAAATTGTACATGCTTGTTGGCCAGTCTCTTCTCATCCAGCTGTTTACTGTATCTAACACCTGTAAAGTCTGGTCTTCTATTATCCCCACTATAATAATCACTAGTCAGAAAACAAACGTAACAAGGTAAAAAGAAATAAAGAGGTAATAATATGTCCCATGATAGCTCTTTGCCAAACACCTACCATCCTCAAGAGTGGTGGTGATGATTTCCTGAGAAGAAGGTCCTATTCCAGCTCGATTACAAGCCTGGACTACCATGCCATACTGGGTGAATTTTTTCAGGTTATTCAGCGTATAAACTTCACTGTCCCCAGTAGTGTCAATACTGATGATGTTGAACTGGAAATTCCCCCCTGCACTGTACTCCCGATAACCTATCTGGTATCCACGAATAATTCCATTTTGCAAGTGCTTCTTTGGAGCCTAAACAGAAAACGAAAGATTACACATTATGTACACACTTCCGAAGTCAAGTTGTTCACCTTAAAATATTTGAAGTATACATAAAGTCAACATTCTTTTTTCATAAGAAATGCAAGTCTATTTCTAGGTAACAATTAAAAAATACTCCCTGCACATGAAGTAGCAACATTTTACCATGATATACAAATCTCATGTGCAGTTTGCTCTATTTGTGAATTCCTGTGCTGAAGGACCCTTAAATGGTTCAGATGCGTAGAAATCTGATAAGGAGATATTCTTGAATTATAACTTGAATTCACTATGGTTTGTTCTTTTATCAGGTAAAACAATCAAAGTCGAGTTGACAAGGGTGTATTTGCATTACAGAACTACCATCGCTGCTAGCTGTGTTTTTGCCAGAAACCCCTGCCATTGACACACTGAATCTTTAGTAAGGCATTTATTGATCTGTTGAAGGCAGTCACATAAGTTTCTTCTGTTAGTTGCATTAGAAAAATTTTACGCTGTGCTTTGAAATATGCTTCTGTTCATTCAGTGTGTAGTTTGGAAAGATGATTAGATAATGAGTGCTAAAGGCAATAATGAATTGGAAAGCAGGGATTTGCATACTGAGTAGCTACTAAACCAAGGTGCACAATATCTGGTATTCAAAAATACGGATAGTATAAAATGGTTGGCCATAATTATGTACCGTATTTCTCAGTTACAATGCAGGATTCCCTGTACTTGGCTAGTGAAATCAATTTCTGTACTCTGCAATATAAAATGTAGTCTAGATTGGTAACTGAGGGAAAAAGTCCATTATTGACAGAAATACTATTAAAATTCCACTTAAATACTATTGGACTAATTTCAATACGAGATAATATTCCTGTCTGATTTTCTACATATATGAGGTATAATTAGAATAAACTTTTTAAGACACAGTTTATAATCCGTGGACAAAAAGCTCTTTCAAATCCTCCAAACCTCTTTCAAATTCCCACCAGATGCCCATGAGCTCATCCACTTCACTGACCCACAAAAAACTTCTCTTTGTGATGCAGTTTATCGGCAATGAGGCAACAATTTCTGTAGTTATTGTATCCCACTGAATCTACCGAGGAACACATCCTCAAGGATACTCTTTTCTGCAATCAGATCTCAGTTTTAGTGTTGTAAGTCATTGTCTGTTTTCTAAATGTGTATCAATGTGGTGGCACCAATTTAATCATGCCAGGACAGCAGTTCTCTCCATCACTGTCGGATTCCACCACAGTTTGGTAAATCCTCAACAGTCTGCGTGGAGATTTCTTTACACAAACATTAATGTGTGCCCTGTCGTACATCCCAAGATCTAAAGCCTCTCCTAGTTAGAAGCTGCAACTGGATCATTTCCCTGAGTTACCATGGGTGGCTTTTGAACACAAGTTGTTGTCACAAGTACACATTGCACATTGAAATCATAAGCAACATGCATAAAACAGACGCACCACATACTCTGGGGCATTTGTTGTTTTGTGAATGGCATACACTGCCTACTGCCTCATGCAGCATACATTAAGAGGCTATATGTACGTGCATTATATAAAGCATGTACTGTTCATCAAGAAAAAGTGAGCAAACACCTTGTACACCATAGATTACAGAAGCACAAGGCACATATATTGCAACATATATATCATACTGTAAAACAGATGGAACATAATGATGACACTGAATCATACATTTACTACGCATTGAAATATTCTCAGAGATTCACTGGGAATTGTGCGATTATATACTTTCTCATTTTGAATTGGGATAAAATGGCAAATTTTGCATTTTTCATGAGACGTCTTTATAATTGCTCTAGGTCAACAGAATTTTTAGTTTAATAAAATATTAACATTTTGCTTTTTTTTCTTTCACTTTGAAACATTGTACAATGTAAAATAAGCTCAAAATCACTTGAGGACAAAGCGCTAGAATTCTCTACTCCATGAAACTTCGAATGTTGCTTGTTAATACTATCTAAATGCTTCATTTTGAATAGACTTTTTGCACAAATAAATCACATTTGATATATATGACCTCTTGAGCATAGGCACCTTTTTGGTAGAAAATTAAGTTAAGTAACATTTGTCCATGACAACTGTTAGCCTTGTCAATAGTTATAGAACATTATGAAAAAGTTTCAGTCCATAATCTTACTGCTTATTTCACAAAATCTGGTATTTGTAAAAAGGGTATCAAAGACTTTTGTACTCTATGATATTTTATAGTTGTGTACATGTGCATATGCAAAAAGAGAAGGAATATTTCCCATGCCTAAATTTAATGGGTTCATTTATCTTGTAAAGTACTACAAGAAAAAATAATTAATATTTTCATACTCTTTTCTAAATGACAATTCCTGTTTAATTCCTAGTCTCTCTGCACCATTTTAAACTACCAAAAAGTACTGAATATTATTTAAAATTTCAATCTGAACCCCAATGTTCTATGTGGACACAGAGAGATGAGATTAAATAGATCACAGACCTATTAAACTTTGCTTAACTAGGATTTTCTAAAAGTGGGAAGATTCACGACTGTAGTAAGCTGATGAAAGATAATTGATATGTTCTCTGCTCCTTTTGCTGTTATTGACACTGTCTATTTAAATGAGGTTTGCCGACTTTAAATATAACTCTGGTTCTCAACACAATCCCTTTTGTTTAATGTCATCATAGGTTTTCATGGCAACAGCTCCACATGCCTCCAAAATAAAAATAATCAGGTTATGACTGAGTTTACTTTTTTCCTTTTTTACTTCCATGACAATATAGGATGAGCTATTTCTTTATTCCTAGATGCTTTGTATTGCACAATGGAATGAGCACCTTCAGCACATCAGTGCATTGTATGGACCTAGTCAGAAGTCAGGATTAAGCGTGGAATTGAACTATATTATGTCTGTGGGACCATCTTCAAGTACCTTTTTGAGTAACGAACTGAAACTGCTCTGACCAGGGGAGAACTGCAGTAATTCAAGAGAAGAAAATGGTTCACTCCTGGTTTGGTACTTCTTAATGTGCTGTTACTAGTTGTAATATGATAATTTTTCTAGCAAAGGTAGGCCTATACAAGCACTAACCTTTTGGGAAGGCTGCTCAGTGACTTCACCTTTGTCTGCACAGAAGCTTCAAGGTCAGGGAAAATAATTAGGTTTCAACTAATTCTAGCACCACAGAGAAACTTAGCACCCGTTGATAGCATGAATATCACAATGAGCAGAATTCCAGTGAGGTGTCAGTGGTACATTTTGCTGTCCATCTTTTTAGAGGCAAACCTCCAGAGTTTCTGCTGTTTGCAAAACAGGATCTCATAGGATCTTGTGGTATGGTGGGTCCATAGGCTACCTCTGGCTAGAGCCAGCAGCAGCTTCCTATCACCTTGCTAGCGGACACTCCTACAACGCCTCTTGCGCTGCTTGACCACGTTAGATACGAGTGGTCAATAAATTAAAAGATTTAACAGATATAACAGATACTGAAGTCTATAGAAATAATATCTCGAAAGTTCACAGGAGACCAGGTATACGCTGAAGTCTAGATGTGCCGTCTGGCAATGCAGTCCACAGCAAACTCTAGATGTCTAGCCAGCATCTGTACAGTTTGTGGCACCAGGTTCACATGGTGATACACAGTTCTGGGATCACGGACCCACCTTTCCTGATGTGGTTGTATGCTGCATGGGTAGAAGTAGGCATTTCCAAGGTCAAAGGTAGCTCAAACTTTAAACTTACTCCAGTTGTGAAAATCTGTCTCTACACTCAGCTCATGAGACTTGCCAGGGCAATGGAGTATATATTCAATACATAGCTCATTTCTGTGATTATTTTGTTACATTAGATATTGAGCATTCACTCGACAAGTATTCACAAATCAAATTCAAAACATGATCTTGAGAATACAATTCCAGATGCTCATTTGATATGCTTCTACTCCCCAGACAATACCTAGAGATCAGGAGACTGAGTTGCACTTGAAGTGTTCTGGAAGTACAAATGAAATCGTATTTTCGACAATGTTATTGAAATGTAGGTATGGGAATTCCATTTATCCTGTAGCTGCCTGCACTCATCTGCATCTACAAAATCTAATGGCAAATCTTCAGAATCACAAGTGGCATCTACAAACTCCAGCAGTCAACCAATGGTGCCTGTCCTCTCTTGTTGTTTTTGAAAATATCCCCCAAAGTGAACTTTAAAAGCAAAGCCTTTCAATCTGCCTACCCATACATCCATAAAAACAAGTTCATGCATGGAAGCTTGAAGGTTATAGTTGACAACATCTGATGGCAGTAACACTTCTTGAGTGCTTTAAGAAGAAACAGCCCATTAAGCACTTACTTCAGTTGTTGAGAATCACTGTACTGTCCACATTGCTTCAAGAGCTACATCATTTGTTCTACCGCCTGTGTGTTGCATTTAAATCCATGCTTGAGGTACGCCTTTTCTAAGTACATTGATGTGTTTTACTTCAACCACCAGGCAAGCCTGTGGTTAGGGACCACATGCCTTTTGTCTCTGGAAATTATTTACTGAAAACCAACACTGATATAAATTTAAGATGAGGACAAGGTCCAAGAATCAGCACTGTATTTGAGACCTGTGCATAAGAGGTCTGATAAAGACTACTGCTTTGGAAGCTTAGTACTGAAATGTCTCATCAAAACAGGAGTTTCGATGCATCATTTTTAAAAAGCTATTGAACTACTCAAAAAATTTTGACAGCTGAGGTACCCCTATACTAGTTGGATGCATCAGTAGTCTACCTGCACTGTATGGAGATAGTGCACTGTAGAAACCTGTCTTTTCAGGAACCAACTCAAAACTAACAGGATCATGCTGGTTATTTATTGTATAAATTAAATAAATAAAAATAAGCAGCCCACATTTCTTTATATGGTTAATAAGCAGTATCTCACTGTCTTATCCTGACTTTCTGGATGGTCCATATCATGGGCCAAAATACACACTATCCACATTTGCAGAAGTAATTAACATCGCCATAGAAGTTAATGACTATTATACCACCATCCTTCTCCAGCACTTAACAGTATGTATTTCAGATTCTTAGATATACAGAATTATCAATACAGTTTGGAAACTGTCATTCATACTGAGATTACACTACTGTAATCAGATCACTTTAATTTGTCTGCTACAATGTATGAGAAGTATAGAGCACAAAACCATTTAAAACATGTTTTAAGTACCTCTGATATCATACTGAAAGCATTAAAAACATTCAAAACACTGGGCAAAATCTAGAAAAAAAACGAGTCACAAGACATGCCAGAATCTTAAATAATACTAGTTGCTGACACTTAAAATCTATTGCTCTGATTCATGAATTCTCATGAACTATGTATGAGACACTATATTGCTCTCTCTGTGCAGACACGCCTTCACTAAGGCTCTGTCCCAAAGTCCATTGCAATGGGAAAAAAATCTCCTTGGCTCCAACAGTTTGGGGAAATTTTGCCCCAAACCATGGTGAAATTCTGTGAGTGCTCGTTTTCCAAGCATACAGCCTTATCTCTGAAATCAGAAGGAAGTAGGAAATGTTATTGTCATTAGTACAGGTAAGTGGTGGCTGCTATTACTCTCCAATGGAAGGTCTTTGACATAATGTATCAGTCTTAATGATCAATATAAGATTTGTCAGCAAAGATATCTGCAAGGTCTCTTCCAAATAAAATAAATAATGCATAGTTGTTTTAGTACTCCCATCAATGGAACCGCTCTGAACGCACCAAAATACTGTCAAGAGTGTATTCTTGGCTATGTGTATTTACCTTCCAGGTGACCCTAATGCTTTGTGAAGATATAGGCTCAAGTTGGACATCCTGAGGTGGACCATCAGGAGCTACAAAGAGAGAAGAGAGATGGATCAAAATGGACCCTCATAGCACACATGATTCAGTGCTTTACAAGGTATGTCACCAACTCAACACAGCAGCATCATAACGATTTGAACTGAGTTAATGTTGTATGGAAAACTGAAGATACCACTTCATTAAAGAAAATCAGAGCCTAGCATCTTCCTTATTCAGGTGTCATTCCTAGCCAACAGTGCAATAGAACACACGCCGAAGCATAATTACCTGGCAAATAAAGCAAGGGTGAATAATAGTGACTTTTCTCTTTTAGTGACACACTCACAACGCTATTTCCATTTTATAAATAGGCAAGATATACTTTCAACATTCAAAACACCATAGGTGCCAGGAAGGCAGCAGAACCCATTTCTAAGCAAGTGAGACAGGAGCTCCTCATCCGGCCTACATGATGTCACAAACTTCCCAGTGGGATTCTCTTCGTTCACTAGAGACTGAGCACATTCAGTCAAATACCAAATATTTTATACACAAAAACCTGCACTCTTTACCCTTTCCCCCTTCCCACTGTAAGTATCCCAGCCTGGAACTCAGACACAAAATAACTGGCAGATGGAAAAAGCATGCTGCAGCTCCTGCCTGAGTCAAGATGAGTTTCATTTACTATTGATACACTGCCAAGGGTGTGCATGATGCTTTAAAGGTGAATTAAAAAACAAGGCCCTGAGTCTAGAGGAACCTACTTGTCAGCTGAGCAGCTACAAAGCAGATCAAGAATTGACTGAGACTGAATAGAAAGGTGTGAAGTAAATTGCTTGCTCAGCAAGGTAAATCATTGTGAAAGAAAGATCTGAAGAAAGGAATGGAATAATCTTGTGCTGCTGTAGAAAGTTCCCTTGATGCAGAATATGGCCTCAGTAAAAGGTATTAAACGAAGTTTAATAGCATGACAAAGGAAATAAAGCAATAAAAAGGGTGAGAGGGGGCTGTTAGAGGTGGAGCAGCAGTAAATGACAGCTGTGGTGAACCAGAACATTTTGCTTTAACTTATGAAAGCAGAGAGACCCAGAATACAGCCTATAATATGTTTAAGTTATTAAAGATGCTCTATTCTGTGCTATTCTTGACTGTCCTTCACACAGAAAATTTCCAAAGGTTGAAAGAACTTTATTTCCATTCTCCTCACATTAATGTACAGGAAGGAGAAGAGGAAAAAGTCCACTGGGAAAAATGGGATCTGTATGAATTTTTTTAATCCTGGTCTTGATTCTGCCCCCCCTGTTAACAAATATGAATTCAATTTCTCTGGGTATGTTATAATGTAGTGGAATCTGAGCAAAGCATTTGATTCTAAAATCGGGTTTTAAAATGTACTACTTAAAATCTTAACTTTTTCTTGAAAAAAATGCAAAAGTTTGTACAGACCTGAGTAGTTAAGTGTTCCTAGTATACCATGGTGAAATGATAAATAAAAAAATCATTTATTTTACATACTTAATGTCATACAGAATTTGTGATGAAGACAGAAAGAAAACCCAGACGTCCCAGCTTCCTCTATCGTTTTCAGTATTAAACAATAACCATAATGCTTTTGTTTTTCTGACAACCATAAGTGAAATGTGTATTTGCTGTTTATTTTCCAGCACAGGAGCTAACTGTGGTTGTATGGAGGTAAATATGTGGTCTGTAAGCTTTGAAATCATGCCATGCTTGACTGTTCTTTTGCTACAGAGACCCTTTACCGTTTTCCTTCTTATAGCTAATGCTGGGTGACTCAGGTCACTGTAATACACAATAAACAATCTGCACCCTCTTGCCAATAACATGGTTTGAGTTGTTCAGTTTTTATATTGTCTTTCTTGGACCTTTATTTTGCTCCCTTCTCAGTACCTTCTCTCTCATTCTGTATACCCATGCTGTTTTCCACTTCCTATTGTAAAAGCAGAGAAGTAAACAGTGATCAAAAAACAATGCTCCTGTACACTGCACGCTACCTGAAATCAAAACCCAGGAGACAAAGAACACATACTCTGCCTAAGCCTGAGCTCCTCTCTTCCAATTGTTCTCTAGATAGATCAGTGACTTTTGCATACAGCTTCACACTACCGATCTTTTTCTCCAAAGAGATGGCTCCTTAAAAGACAGCGACAAAAGGATCAATTATGCTGAAACTTGGTTATAAAGAACCGAATAAAATATGATGTTAAGGTTCCACCTTGTTCATGGGGAATCTGGGTTTGTGAGTTTCTTTATTTTGAGGCTAGCTGCTGATCCTGACATCTTAATTATCAGTCAGGAAAAACTTGGCAAGTAAGAAATATTCCAAGCATGGGTGAATAAGAGAGAAAGAGAGAGTAGATCCAATACCTCCCCCCAGCAATGATGTATATGCACAAGAAAGGATGGGAAATTTGTGGATACAGATGATGCTGGCTGGAAGAATATTGTCTGTTTTCTCTAGTGATTTCATATTTTCATTGCACAACGGAAGAGAAAAACCCTGGTAAAATGATAAATACTTTGCAAGTAAACTATTGATCATTAATAAAGCTTTTCGTTGAAGGCTCTCCTTCCTCTAGGATGAAAAAAGACACCCGGTGAAAAAAAGCAATGCAGCTCATGTTTTCTCCTACTTACTCTGCTTTGCACTGTGAGCTCTTGTGTCCTGCCTTATTTAGAAAGTCCCTCGGAGCGAAAACCATGTTCTCCTGACAACGGGTATATTTTCACTGTAGTAAATTCACCCACAGAGAAAATGAGTAGGAATTACACAGTTGTATTCATATGAGCTAAACTGAAAATCGGTCACCAAGTGTTCAAAGCCTAGACCAACAAGAATCTTGAAGAAGAAGTAGGGCTTTTCACTGCCAGGACACTGTCACCCAGATACTTGCATGACAGTTTTCCTCTCAAAATCCCCAAGGAAGGAGGCATTGCTGATTTAGCTTAAGATATCAGGAAAAATAAAACTAGCAAGATTAAAATGTGTTTTCAAATACAAATGAGCAAGTTCCTTTCTGGTCAAGATTTTTCAGAGTAACTCCATCTAGTTTCAATTGGCTAAGGCTGTTGAAGCTGCTTGGGTTACTCTCAACACCTCTGTATATTATATATAGCTGCAAAGAAAGCCTGGCAGAAGTATTTATGGTGATTCAGCATCTTCCCTCCTAATTTTTGAAATAGAGAGCTGTAGCCCTCTGTTTGTACTCATAAGTCTTTCACTGTCACATGTAACGTGCACGACTTGGCATGTGGTAGCATGCCCAAGGTTATGCTGTCCTTATTCATCTGCCCCTTCTGCTAGCCCTGAGAAATAAGGTAAGATGGCACTGGAAGGTAGTAATTTGGGTGCACAAAAGAGTGGCTCCAGCCACTGAATGCCCATGTAGCTCTGCTGCTACAGAAACTAAGTAGAATACATGGCAACAAAGAACATGGGGATTACATCAGCTTATGACAACCAATTGACTTACACAGAGATCAGAAAACTAAATACTGGGTAGGCTGAGGGATGGAATTGTCAAAGGAAGATTTGGTTCATGTAGATCAATATTCTCACATGGGGCTAGCTTAAATTAGTTACCTATATGTATCTGTACTTGAGCATCTAAGGAAAGCCACAAGCCACAAGGAAGGAACCACCAGTGAAAATAGGATGCTGTTGATTGGGTTTCCTGACTCTAGATACAGGTGTGACATTTCCAGTACCCCAGGGTGAAAATTTGGAGCACAGTGTCTTCTTTGACCGCTAGATGCCACTGAACAGCTTTAATTACATGCCTGCATGATAAAGTTGCAGAAGTCACAATGTTTTATGGGAACAATTCAGTATTTCTTTCCATGCAGCCACAGCAACATAAGCAGCATTTCATGTAAAGATTCCTCACATCAAAGAGCAATATTCCCAGCATGATTTAGATGCGACAAAACCAGAGCATACCTGCTTCATCAGTAGTGATGGTGAGCTCATTGCTGGCCTCACTCTTGCCGATGCGATTCTTGGCATACATGCGAATGTTGTAAGTTGAGGAAGGGTGGAGGTCAATGATAGTGGCTTGGTTTAGCTGAGGGGAAACATCTTTGGTTCTCTGAACAGAATCCCAAGAGTCTATTTGATAGGAGGTTAGAATAAAACAGACAAATAAAAGATCATGTTAACATTGCTAACACAAGCATGCAGTCAAACCATCTCACAAAAGAGGATACTGACATTGCTCAGTTAATGCAGAAAAAGCCTGCTGCTACAAGAAAATTGAGTGATCACCTTCCTTGACAGCACTTCTGACTGCTCCAAGTGTGGTCCTGTGAACAATGGGATCTCAGCTCCAGGATCATCAGCAAATCTGACGAAATAGCAACTCCTTCACCCTTTTTTTTTGGTGGTGAGAACAGCAAAGATTCCCCAGTTTTGTATGTGTGTTGTACATACTGTTTTTTTTTTACCATTGCCACATTGGAAGGACTGCTGGCCCAAAGGAATCGTCAAGAAGGTCGGTGGAATGGAGGGCTCTTAGACTAGTAGAGATCAAGCAGAAAGTTTGATCCCAAGCACCAGGAGCTCAGACCATAGGCAAACAGTAAGCATGAGACTGCAGTACTTAGACATGGGGCTCATAAACCTCCAGGACTGATGTTATTTCTTGACTCCTATTCGGATACAGGAACAGTTTTATACAAGGGCAAATGTAGAACCCTCTTAGCTGTTGGCATATATATGTAAAATGAGGAGCAAGTTGTTATTATTCATGTTTACT
This sequence comes from Baryphthengus martii, assembly GCA_013396935.1. Taxonomy (NCBI): domain Eukaryota; kingdom Metazoa; phylum Chordata; class Aves; order Coraciiformes; family Momotidae; genus Baryphthengus; species Baryphthengus martii. Next base: position 1,707 of record VWZK01025078.1, on the reverse strand, counting down.
ATTCATCTGCCTGTTATGTTTTTAATAAATTCTCCAGACATACAATAGGAGAAAGGATAGAAATCAGCTAAATAGAGTAACCTCTCTTCTGCATCCAAGCATTCAACTGCTGCAAACAAAGTAGTAGAATTTATCCATGTAAAGCATTTTGATGTCTTTTACGAACTGCCATCCTTCATTTCTTTCTTACTGCAGGCAACATTCCTCCTCTAACCTCTGCAGCATCCTATGGGGGATGTCACTGGAAGCTTTACAGGAGTGTTTTACAGTAAGGGTTACTGTAGGCAGGATCACAGAAAGATCAGCAGATAGGAGAGACTAGTTTAAAAATAGAAAGCTCACTTAGATACAAAATATTTGCACATACTGTGTAAATTCTTTTGTATGAGCTTGCTAAAAGATGCCCAAGTTGTCACAATGACATCTGTAGTTTGCCTGGTTACAGGGCCTGTTTGCTTGTCTGTGTGGCTATGTTTACCCAGAAAACACTTAGGAATCAGACATTTAAGTGCTAACTAAATTCACTTGAATGTATTTTTCCTTGGCAATTGTGTTTGTCACAGCTTGAGAGGATACTTTCAGAAGGTCTAAAGGAGTTATACACAGGCGGCGCTGCTACAACTTGCTTTCAATTTGCTATAACTTCACAGACATTCTTAAACTTTACAGAATTTAACCACCAGTTACATTCCATTGTGATAAATGTTACAGAAGCACAGAAGGAGAATCTGTCTGCTTCACTATACTGTGCCAACAGGAAACAAATTCAAAAAATTATCTGCTTGGCATGAAGAATGCATTAAATCTCCCTTGAGGAGGACATGAATTTCTTTTAATATAGTCCATATATTATCAAATTGCTTAAGTTTTCACTTGGTTGTTTGAAATACTGACCTTTGAGTTGTAGGACTCTCTAGTACTTACTAGCCGCTGAAATCAAATACATGAATTTGAACAATTCTGGTGATCCTTAGTAGATGAAGTAATGACACACCATGGAGGAAGACAGAGATGTAAACTCAGAGTCTTCTGTAATTCTAAAGGTAGGTTTCCAGTGTTTATTTGGAACTAATGCATAGACTTCAGAAGTATATTTTGATACATGCATCTCCTTTTTTGAAGGGTAAAATTAACCAACAAAAGCAATCCCTCCAAACTTAGTCTAAAACTATTCCAAAACTGTTTTCTGTTTTAAAAATCTAAGCATTAATACAAAAAAAAAAGACCAAACAAAAAAAATAAGTGAATTTTTTTTTCTTCAGTCAAATCCTAAAAATATTTACTTGTGTCCACATGGTAAGTAATTGAGTGAGGTATTAAGATGGACTTAACGGTTCTTCTGTTTTTTATTGTTATTCCAGAGAGCTCTAAAATCTATTTACCTAGGAAGACTGAAAAAGTACAGAAAACAAGCGATAGACTAGCAAAAAACAAAAAAAAAGTTTAAAAAAAGAGTACAATTTTTAACCTATTCTGTATTCCACTCATCAGATGTTACACCCAGACACTTCTCAGTGTTGTATAAACTGCGCTCTGACACAATGATCTCTGAAACATTCATGACTTTATGAAAACAATCAGTTTTCCATCCGTTCCTAAAAGCAAGGCGGAAGCCTTGGGATGACCATGCGGAAGTCATCCAGGGCCCGTCTGCTGCTTGCTCTCCCGGGCCGATGGCGGGGAAGCGGCTGCCCGCTCCGGCGCCCG
>VWZK01025071.1:10000-25020 GCA_013396935.1 Baryphthengus martii | reverse complement strand
TCCCCCCCCCTCAGTGGAAACACGGAGATGTGGGTTTAAAAGGTGGTGGGGAAGGGGAGTAAAGAATGCTTTTTAAAAGAAATGGGGCTGGGGTGGGGGGGAGGAATGTCAGTGCTCTTATCCTTCTTACTGTTTAAATTTAACAGTTCAACAGATGCATTACCTCTCAGCTCATCAAGTGGTTTAGCAATTTCCGTGAGTTTTACTACATTCAGATGGAGAAGTATGCGCGGCAAGCCATCAACGACGGGGTCACGAGCACTGAGGAGCTGTCTATAACCAGAGACTGTGAGCTGTACAGGGCCCTGAACATGCACTACAATAAAGCAAATGATTTTGAGGTAGGCACCGATCTTTGTTTCTCTGTGTGTGCGTGTGTGCGAGTCGCTCCGTGGTCCAGCCTGCCTTTAAAATAATGTACCTTTTTGTTGTGGCCGTGACCAGTGGAATCTGGGCATTCCACATCCCTGAACGACGCTAATTAATCTTTTCAGCCCTGGTAGCTGGAGACTTACTCCTCACCAGGACTTGACAAGAGATAAAAAGTTTTCGCTTTTTTTGATAAGTTTCTTAGTTTTGACTTTTTGAAGTTTCCTTTAGGAGGGACAGTAATGAAAGAAGTCACCTCACAGCTCTTCTAAAGCTCTATAATTGCATGATCAAACACTTGCAGCTACCTTCCTCTACTTTCCTTCATTTGATTTATAGAACTGAAATGCATTTGCATTGTCAAGCTGCAGGATAAAATGACTACTCGAAGTAAATGCTCTCTGTTTTCTGCTGTAACGGGTTTGTGGCTTTGATTAAGATTCCTGTTTACAGGCCAGCCTGGTAGCTCAGCAGACTATTGTTATCATTAACATGCTGACCCTCTGCGATACCACGGGAGAGTGTTTCTCCCTGCTGAGGATGGCAGTTTGCATTGTTCAGGTAGTCAGATGTAATGATGCATTTGAACAGGGTGTGCGTGAGGGGGAGGCTCGAGTAATCCCATCTCTTGGTGAAGTGGAGTGGGAAAGTTATGGTGGTACTAATTTATTATTTTTTTTGTCTGCACCTTTCACTCGGGGTCAGGTTACGTAATGAGCCCCCTCCTGTATCAAAAGCCACATTTGTCCACTAAAGGAGAGTGGTTTCCTGCTCAAAATCCTTCCAGGGGATTTTTAGCAGCGCTCATTTTCACAGTGTGTAAATTCAGATGATCCAAAGAGTCTCTAAGATAAGGCTTTGGCGGTTTCTTCCTCTTCTTCTGGGCGCGCTGAGTCTCCTGGGACATGGAAGGGTCAGATGAAGAAAGAGTGGAGAATTGGATGTTCCTCGAGGGGTTTGCATTTTACTGCAGCTGGTTACAGCATCCAGACTTCAAGTTTGGTGTCCTGCAGCTCCCCACCCCCACCCCAAGGCCCTCCTGAGGGCTCTGGCCCTGTTAGGTGCTCACACACGCACAGGACAGGAGACTCCCACCCCTGGGAGTTAGGTCTGCCTGTATGCCAAAGCATAATAGCTAAATGCAGGAAGAGGAAATACATAAAGAGATAATTGTGAGCAACTTTTTCTGTCAAAATGTACTTAAATTCCCCCCCAGCTTTTTTCCTTTTTAATGCAACTTCTTTTCTGTTTGCAGAACTTAGGTTGAAATGTTCTTTGCTCTCAAAAGTTCTCAAATCCTTGATGATTTTGGGCACTTATTATTGCAACGTTAACGTAAATGGATTATTTTACTGAAGAAATGTGAGGAGGTTGTTGGTGTTTTCAGGTAGATAAGGAAATATAAAACTTGGATGTTTAGCACTGTTAGTGACTGCAGTCTCCTTGGCCAAGGTGTCTAGCAGCTGGTAGGAAGGGGAACCCTTTGGGTTTCTTCTCCCCAGTCATGGAGGGAAAGGGGTGTTATAAATGGCAATGATTTGCAGATTCTTTCACTCAGTCTTTCTTGTGTTATCTAGCATAATGAGAATTCCCTAGAGGTTTAAATCTTGGTTTTGTGCTGAAGATCCAGCAGTTACGAGACCGTTAAAGCGTACGGTGTGGTTTCTGATGTAGCCAATGTAACTTTTCCTGATAAATGTGTGGCCCCTCCCCCTCAAGCTGCAAAGCAAAAATGACAAGCACTGTAATGTTGAAATTGGATCCAAAAGGATTTAGCAAAGTGAGCATTTGCCGTATTTGGCATCATTAAAGTTCCTTCCTCTCATACTTCAATGATGCTTTGCTGATCTTCTGATGAGTCTGATATGCTGTTTCTCTTAAATCACCTGCACCACACTATTCCTAAACCCTCTCCCTTTATCTCTTCTTGGGTGCAATTCGTGCGTATACTTTACAACTCCTAAACTGACCATTAGGAAAAAACGATAAAGCTGAAACGTGCGCTTGGTCCGTATCAGGCTGTGCCATTGATTTGCTCAGGAATCTGTGATCCTGCGTTCCTTTCCCTGCGCATCGGAACTGACAGCTTGTAGCAAAGTCAAATAAGATGTTTAACAAACCACACGTCCTATCGTTTTTAGCTTTGCCATTGTACCCTTGTGGCTGCGAGCCAGAGACAGATAGAACACCTCCTCCGGCGCGGTGCGACTTTGCCTGTGTTTTGTGCGCGCACGTGTGCGCGCCTGTGCGTGTGTAGCCGGCTCCACATTTCTCTCTTGTGTGGAAGGGTTAGCTGGAGAAATCTGTGCTGAGCCGTACAAAGCGGTTTGAAACTTACTTTTGAAAGCGGGGGGGAAAAAAACCCACGATTTTTGTCTGAAAGGTGAAAATGTTTCTCTGCTCTGGGGCAGTTCTTCCAGGGAGGGAGAAAGTGGGTTGTCCTGGTAAATGAAAGCCACAAACGTTGATGTCCCAGCACAAATGCCAGAGTTGGTCAGAAAAAGAGGACAGCTTGCTGTGCCACTTGATAGCTGTCTCATCTGTGGTGTTGCCATAGGCGTTTTAATGCCAGCTGCAATAATTAAAGTCAGGTATCGTTGCTACGAGTTAAAAGAAAAAAGAAAATAAAAATCTCAAATCATTTTGTAGCTCTCTTTCAAAATCCATCCTAACACAGATCATGAGAGCTCACAATTGTGACTGTGGCAGGATGGTTTCGAGCATGGGGGACACCATGCTGTGAGTTTAAATAAAAATATGGTTAAAAAGCATAAATAAGATTTTTTTTTTTCCCCCTTCAATTTATATGCTTATAAGAAGCAGAAGAAATTGTCCTGAGGACAATACCTGGATTTTAGCCTTGCTCTGGCTCCCACTCCTCCTCCATCGTCCTTGTTCCCCAGCATTTTTTTTGTAGTTACCATCATTCTCCGTACATTAACGTCTCTCTGCACGATGCCTGTTCCTTTTCCTTGTGGGCATTTAATGACTCACTCCTAGTTCTGAAGTCTCGGGGTCTCTCTGTGCTAGCGATTTCACTCTATGCCCTCCTGCCTACTCCCTACACTTGCCACGCTCCTCTGCGGAGCGAGCAAACGAGCAAACCAAAGCGAGCCCTCGCACACGCCATCTTTCTGAGCTCAGCCTGCCTGCTGCTTCACGGGAACTCGCCCGATTTTGCAGACGTAGTTATTGAGATTGATCACAATAGTGAAACGTCTGCCAAGCTGCGTTATTTGCACAGATACACTGTATGCAGTTTTGGTACGGTGGGGCTTGACGCGATGATTGCCTCTTTTCAGAGAGCTGGTTGCGGCACGTGTCGTCGTTTCAAAGGGGGAGAAAAAACATTTTTAAGAAGTTCGCTGTGCTTTTGGCAGGGGAAAACCATACTAGTGGGAAAAACCTAATTAAGACCAGTTGTACTCAAGTCTTAGCCGAATGTTTAACTTAAGGCACTCTGAAATAGTCCCATAAAAATCAAGGAGATTATGTAAAACAATTCATATAACATCACCTATAAAATCTGGAGTAATAACCCAGTCACGTAAGCGGCCTATGAACCCTTGAGAGGAACGCTGGCTGCCAAAATTTTCAGAAGTGATGATGGTTTTAGGCCAATTCCATTTTGGGATGCTCAACTGGAAATCTATTAATGAGAGCCACTTTGTCAGGAGGTCCTCGATGGTCCATTCGCTGAAAATGAAGTGTGCCCAACACTGCATCCAAAAATTAAGACATCCTAAATTATCGAAAATTCTGGCCACTCATGTGCTTATTTTAGGAACCTGTGCTCTTCCTCAGTTCCATCTGCAGGATTCATCTTCAACTGAATTGGTGTTCAATCAAAAGGAGAATTAAAGGCTTCAAACCCAATTCTTACTTAAACTAAGGCCACTCACGAGTGTTCTGCAATAGAGAGGCACTGTAAAGTACAATTGATAACCACCCTAATACTCCTTCCCACAACTGCAGCAGTGCAAAGTGGCCTCAAGAGAAGTGACAAATCAAGTCCGTAACTTGCTAACTTCCCTCTCAGAGATCGCTCTTGCCGTCCAAATTGCTCTGCCGTGGCAGTGGCTGCACTTCTGGTGGTACCAGCAGTGGGCACAGCCTAACGGGACAGTTGTTTGTTTCAGCATGAAACTCCTGGCATTTTTTCCCTCAGCTGTATATTTCCTCCTTCAAGGGCTTTATTGTTGTAGCCTTTCAACATCGTTCTCAGCATTCTTAAAGACAAAGTCAGAAGGCCGCTGTCTGGTGATCTGCAGCAAGGAGAGTAAAGCTGCTTTGGCAGTTTGAGAATAGCAAACAGAACTGTCCCGATTCCTCTGAAGAAAAACTGAAATGTAGGTGTCTAGATGGAGCTGCTTTTTCACTTAAAAGTCATGATTTCAGGAAATTAATTGATGTCCTCAGGCCTTCTTCCTTTCGTTATTTTGTTCTTTTTTTGTTCTCTTTTTTTTTTTTAAAAAAAAAAAAATTTGAAGAGGCTCTCTTGTGAAACAGCAGAGCTTTCCTTGAAACTGCACAGGAAATGAAACCGGTTTTTAATCAAGTAACAAAATCCGTGGCTTGCAATAGAAAGTCCGTGCATTGCATGTATCAATTAATGCTTATTAATCAGTTTTTGCAGTTAGTTGAACTGCAGACCGTAGTTAGAAGCTATTAGGGAGAGAATCGCGAGAGGAATACTGTTGCAGGACAACACTGGATTTTTCTGTTTGTGTCCTTTGGATTCAAGGTGTTTGTATAATGAAGTTGGCACGTTGATATATGATCTATTTTTTAATGTCATTACAATTTTAGTTCCCTCTGCCTTTTTGTCATTGGGTTACATTTAAGCGCAGCAAGATCAACTTTAAACTTCCTTACTCAACAGCTTTATTAGTTATAACGCACCGTGACCTTTCTCAACATTCTTAAAGAAAAAGATACAGTGTAATGTCACTTTACTTTGCTTATTGTTCTTTGTTGTGGTGAACAAAGCATTTTCTACAGTGGCTATAGCACATAATTATACAGCTTTCAATAGCGGTGTCTTGGCACATATCAAAGTTCAGAAGAGCCTTTAGAAAAAAAAAGATGTTTTGTGGCAGCCTAGGGAGGGTCTCATCTTTCCTTCAGAAAATAGTTCAAGGCTCTTCTGTCAAGCTTCCCTACTTAGAGCTTTTTCTCCTCCTGCTTCATAAAGTTTAAAGGGGATTCAGTGGAGTTCTATGATCTATTTCCTTTGAAAGATTGTTCCTTTGCACAGAGAAGTCCTTTGACTTCAAGAGTTCACAGATTCATGTCTTTAGGTATCATATGTCTGACCTTATCAGTTACTCTATTTAATGTAGGAGAAAAAGTCTCAACTCTTTGTGTTTGTCTGTTTTGCCTCTGTGAAATGATTTGGTGAAAAGACCATCCTTTTTAACACACCACTGAGAGGCCGTTTCTGACTGTAACCTACCCTGTGGTTCTTCTAAAAAAAAAAAAAAAAAAAAAAATTGTCCTTGTGTTTTGTGTATGGATGATTTCACAGTGAGAATAGAATTATACAAGGACAGCCACACATAAAAAAATCTTTTGCTCTTTTTTCCTAAATGATCTATTGGCTATTTTGGTGGCTGCTACTCTGGTTCCCCAACAGGCACAACCATTTAACAAACACAGAGATAGCGGCTGGAGTGCTGGGCCAGCAGTAGGTTTTCCCTTGCTTCGACCTACCCCAAAGGCCTTCATAATTAATTGTCCTTCAGAGATGAGGAAAGTTCAGAGACAGTGTGTGTAGCGATGTCTATTGTCTGACATTCAGTTCTCCTTCCCTCAGCTCTTTTTCTTCATTCCACAAAGGGTTATCAATAGGAGCAGGGAGCAAGCTCTCTTCTAACAGCTGCTGGTGGTGGCTGTAGCTTTCTGTGGAAGGTATCATTGTGTTCAGCCATCTATGGATTAAATGGCTGGAAAAGTTCTAACAACCCTTTCAAACGGGCGTGTTTATTTCATCTAGATTACACAGACCTATTTAGCTAATTAAAAACTTTCTCAGAACCCCTTCTCTCCTATTCAAGGGAAGAAAAAAAAAATTAAAACCCTGCTGTAATTATGAAGAATGGCTGCAATGAAACTTTGGTAAATAAATGAAAAATTTGATCTGTCAGCTTTGATCGAAATGCACCCAAATAGGCACGGGCTTGTTTGTTGAGTTTTCAGTGGTTTTGTTTTCTGCTTTGTTTTGTTTGGTTGTTTGGTTTTGTTTTTTTCTTAGGGGGAAGAAAGGTGCACAGTAGAAAAAGCATAAAAGAAAACATTGGTGTAAGCTGTAAGAGAAACAAACACTCGCCCAGTTTAAAAAACCGCCACAGTTCATACTGCCTCTGCTCCTAACATCAAAGTGCAAAGATGCTGGAGTTTGCTAAACAGATTATTAATATTGTTCCTTCGGCAATTAATTTAGAATCCTCTGTGGCATAATTATTAAACTTCATATACAACAGAACAAAATTATATACGTGCTTCCTTGTTTTCCCTGATGATATGCTAAACAAAGATATGGTGTGGTTAGTAGATAGGCAAGAAGAACAGTTAAATTAGAACTGTTTATTAACAATCGTTATGTTACTGCTTCAATTAATTGGGCGAAGCCAGAAAGGACAAATACAATCATTCTTCCACTGAACAGTTTAACTAGCAAATTAGGGAGGTTTCAATAATTACTTTTTTGTCTTAAAAAAAAAAAGAAAAAGAGAACTCCGCTCCGGACCTTCACCTGCATTCTTCATAAATACATCAATTTGCAACGAAAAAACAAGAATAATCAAATTAAACGTTTTCTGAGCTCCCTCTCACTTCCTTACTGTTAAGAAGGACCGCACAGCAATCAAGACGAATTATTGTACTGATTAAGTTATTATGCCTGGCATTTTGAAACAGGTTTTCTGTATTTAAGAAGAAATTACATACAAAGTAGATGCAGCTAATACAGTAATGCAAAAAAAAGATCATAAAAAATTAAAGTTATTCTTATGAATCTTTCATTAGAAGCAATGAAAAGGGACACTGGTGAAGCCAAGTGCTTTGTTCTTCTGAGCTCCTCTTGTAGGGCCAGATCCTGCAAACAATTACGTACTTGAGCGTTCCTTCTGCGAGAGTCCTGTTGGCGCCTTCAGCGTATCGCCCGCTCTTTCACAGTTTGCCCACTTAGGCCCGTGGATTATTACCAGTGTTGTTCTACTTTATCAAACAGATGTTCCCTTTAAAAAATGACAAAAGTCCTTTAAAAAAAATATACCACAGAATCACACAGCTGTACGGAGGCAAACACTTGCTTTTATGCCCGAAGAGCTGTTGTGAAATGATTTAAGGCTACTCAGAGCTTTTCAGATTACTCCCCACCGCAAATAACATGTTAAGTACTAAATTGCCCTAAGCGGTGTTTTATTACTGATCAATAAAATAGTAATCTTGTCCTTTAGTGTGGAAAAATATTTTAGTGGGATTTTTCCTGGTTTAGTTCATGGATAGCAGTAAACCAGAAAGCACAACCTCCCCAAAAAAAAGAGAAAAACTCATCCTTGTTTGTTTCTAATTTTGCTTTGGGGGAATCCTAGGATTGTTCCAGCTGAATGGTGCAGAGTTTCTGTGCCTGTGTGCCTGTGTGCAGGCAGGGGTGGTGTGCTGTGTTTTGGGGATTTTGATTTTTGTTTTATTCTTTTACAATTATTTACTGGTACTCATCCTTATTGCCCCACCCTCTCCTCAAACAAAACAACCCCCTTCCGAAAGAAAAAAAAAAAAAAGGAAAAAGAAAAAAAGAAACCAACAAAATCAAAACAAAACAAAACTTGGCAAACTCTTCCGACTCCTACTGCCGTTTCATTTTGCATTCAACAAGGGGTACTGGGAATTGAAACGTCAACTGGAGATCGAGAAAAGCACCGATTTATAGTGCGTTAGCCTTGCACAATTCAAGATTTCTTTTGCTAGCTGCACACATTATACCCAACATCTCGCCACTCTCTCGTGGCAGTTGTGAGGAATGGCTATTCCTTCCCGTGTGTGTACTACAGGCCTCTAAAGACTCTTATTTATTCTCTCCCATGTCACCTTGTGTACAGTCTGGTCTGTGACACTGATGGTGATTATGTCATTATTTTGCTCTGGGGGCTTTGGCACATCTGCAGAGCTGATGCACATCTTCTTTGTTACGCTGGCATACGTCCCATATCGCAAATGCTTCATTAGCCTTACTGCCTGCCTCCTTGCCAGACAAGAATACCCAAATCCAAGCTTCTTTTTGCTCTGGTCTTTTGTGTCTGTGATGAGCCTTTATTCATCTTCCTAGTTCTTCCCTGTTTTCTATTTTTCTGTATAAAACTGATTTCCAGATGTCCATCGTTCTCCAAAAAACGTTGTAGATGAGAAGTGAGAAGCAAGGTGAATTTTAACCCATATCATCCTTCACTCGCATAAAGTCTTATCTCTTACAAGCTGAAATGCTTTTTCATTCATCCTGCATATAGGAAAGAGATCATTAGGCTAGGGAGTTCAATTTTAAAACTTGGTGTCTAAAAAAAAAAGTGGAAAAAAAAAAGAAAAATAAAAGCAAGCAGTGATTTCTCTTACCATTGAATAAATTCTAGTTGTAGTAATGGGTAACATGCAAGTCACACATGTTTCTTCCAGGCTTTCTTAATCTCTTGTAGACAAGATCGCTCCATTTCTCACTCAGAACTTTTGGGGAAGCAGGACTGTCTAGCGAAGGAGGAGGGTGTTCACGAGGCCTGATCAGCTGAAATTTCTTATATCCTGTCTTAATGTGTCACATTAAAAGGACATAGAACACTTGGTACTGTGAAAATTGAGGAAAATGTTTGATCTTCTAAACTTTATCTAGGCTGTTCTATATAAATGTCGTACCAGAGGGATGTGATATAGTGGGTTAGCTGACTAGCTTTGTAAGATTTTTCCCTCCACATCCCACCACCCCATGCTTTTTCTCCATGACACTGAACTAAATTCTGGGCTAGATTCTCAGTTTCTGGTGTAAACCAGCTCCAATAATCATTGCAGCTAATTAATCTGTGCCAGCTGAAGAGCCGTCTTTTGTTGTGTTACTATACAGTCAAGTGTGCGAATATACGTTACATGGTAATTGGCAAAAAGTTTCATTTGTTCGTTTTAAAACTAAAAATTAAATGCAGACTTGGATTTGGAGTCACAGAACCATCATGTCTATGGATGTGGGGTGGAGGCGGGCATTGTTTTTATTTTTGTGAGGCGTGCTTGCCAAAAGAGGAGGTCCCGGCCGCTACTGTTCTCACAGTGCAGGGTCAGGGCTGTGTGACTGACTTTAACAGAAGTCTTACAGATAGGATTGCCCATCCTATAGGACTTTGAATAGGTCACCTTCATGCAGAACATTGTTTGCTTGATACCTTCAATGTGTTTTAAGATGGACGAGAGTCAGGCTCTCCTAATGTGAATTAGCAAACTGTCAGAACCCTTGGAAACCGTGGGAGAGGTCTAGCAGCACTGTGACCTGCGCTGATTTCTGGGCCAGCTTTCTGGGGTCCTGCCCTTTCTCAAAGCAGGTACCCCTGGGCTGAGAGAGCAGCAGCAGTGCAGATTTGCTTGCAGAGAGACCTTCCAATATTTGTGTGGAACGCTGTTTTCAAAGCTACTTGTATCTGTAAGGGCAAAATACTGAGGCCATCAGGATGTAACAGCAGAATATCGCCGGGGTCCAGGAGGACTGTATGAGAGAGAGAGAGATAACCTAGGAGGTGAAGTAGCCATGGTTCAGTATCCTACTGAAGTGACATAAATAACACAACTGTTAGGTCCAAGAGGGAGAGAGTCTTCAGAGGACTGGATCACTTTCTGTAGTTACAAAGAGCCCATCATCTGCGATGCTGGGGTATAATTGAATTTTGTAGCGCAGAGAAAGAGTCTGGCATCTTCCCGACGTGCGAGTGTGGGAGGACAAGAGTGAGAGGGACTGCCAGAAGGGCCGGCCGAAGGTAATCAACGTATTGGAGATGATTTCTCCCTGTAGATGTGGAAGGGGCAAAGTTCACCTTCCTTATCTGCAGAGGGGGAAGGTACGCAGCCAGGCTCTGCCACCGGAGGGACGCGTGAACTGCCCTCGGCAGGGGGGTGGCGGTGGTTTCAAGGCTCTAGTGGAAATGTGCCGTCAGAAGAAGCCGTGTCCAAGGGGTGGTCCAGAGTGCTCAAAGATGTAGCCTTGAACTTGTTTCTGTAGTTAAAGGAGAGGCTTTGTAGAGAGCAGGAGAGACCAGAGTGGCATGATCTCTGTTGCTAAGCAGAAAGACTATTGCATTGATTGGGACCGAGGGGAGAATGGTGGCGTGGACACATAAATGCATTTAAAGCAGTAGTCTACAACTTCAGAAAGTTTTTAGAGGCAAGAAGGGAGATCAACACTGCAAACAAAATCCCTTTAACTGCTGAGTATCAGTGTTCAGGGGGAAACTGAAATGGCTTATCTCACACAATTGCAGAGGGGCTGGCTCCATCAGACGAGGCCCAGCCTTGAGGTTATCTAATCCAGCACCGTCTAGAGTCACACCATTTCCTCCCACAAGGGATAAGGAGGAGTCAAATAAGAGGGAGCTCAAGTCCATTAGGATACGAGACTTCATCTTCTGACCTCACAGGCTTGTGAGGCTCACAGGTCCCCAGCAGGTTCTGCGCTGAAGCTTGTAATGGGGTGTTTGTAGCCCAGTTTGGCCACCTGCATGGCTCAGGGTGGAATAGATCAAGCACTTTATCCCATCACAATGGGCTCTGGCTGCCCATAAAAGCGTGGTTACGTTGGGAGGAGGTTCATCAGAGATAATGAGGGCAGCCGGGCTGGTGGAGCCAGCTTCATTTGCAACTCCCCTCACCCATAACCATGCACAACTTCCTTCCCCTGCCCCTACCCTCTGCCATGGGAAAGAAGGAAGGGAGGTACCTGCTGCCAGCGGACATGCTCACCACCTTCATGACACCCCCAAAAGGACCCCGGTGACTGCCTGTTTCCTTGCCAGACTGATTAAACACCACCTGCTTCCCATCCCTCTCCACTACCTCCCTCCTCACTCCCCCCACCCCAACACACGCAAACCGCGGGCGAGGGCACGCTTGGAGCTTTTCAGGGCCAGACACAGAACACAAAGGTGACTGCAGTGCAGGGAGATGGGAAGAGTGTGCAAGAGAAAGCAACGCCAAGTACAGATGTTTACTGTTACAACACTTTTACATATAGAAGATGTATTCTAGATGTGTAAGCCTTTAATTATCACTTCTACTACAGTGTTAATGGTTCATCCACTAGGCGAAATTCTGCTGAATGTAAAAAAATCTCTGCACACTACAAGCTCTATGAACCAGTTTTCTTCCATATCCATAGTCTAACCAGCAAGTTTCTGCCTGCTCATCTCTTCCATGCATGGAAATACACCATGAAAGCAGAGGACGTAACTGCTGGTGAGAGATATACCTGCTCATCACAGTCCGGGCTGTGCCTTCTGGTCCTTCTGAGTAACACATCACATTCCCACCTGGCTGATGTGTCCAGGAGAATATGCGGTAACCTCTCTGCTGTTTCTGCAGCAGAGCCAGAATTGGGTGGTCATCCCTGTACTCACTTTTCTGGACAGGTTTTTTGTGGGCGCCTGTATGTGGTACCTGCCAGAAATTGGCAGCAGGGTACGTAATATGCCACTTGGCATTGTAGGCAGCCTCTTGTAGCAGATTGCATTTCACCACGATGGGACTGAGTTAAAGTTAGACTACCCTTGTGTGCCTGAGTTTTGTCTCTCCTTCAGCTTTTGAATGAGGCAGTTTCTGGGGTGTGACAGTGACCCCTCCTGCGATTTTTTTTTTTCTTCCATTTCCCAACACATACTAAACCCCCAACTATCATAAGCTGTAATTAGTGATTTTTCCATTGTGTGGCAGTGCCATTGGCAATGCAGTAAGTTAAGGGCAATCAGAGTTTCCATTAGAAACCTCTACATCTCATGCAGTTCTAATTCATCAGTAAGGCAGGAAAGGAAATTTGATAGTCATCTCTCCATTAAAACGCTATGGATGACTTTTGAGCAGGGGCAGAGGGGAGACCTGAATTTCAAGGTGTGAAAAGTCTAAATACACAGTAAAGTATTTTTATTTTGTTTTAGCCCACTCTACCTCACAAGTCTTACCAACTTTTGTGCTTAAAAACTAGCTTGTTAAGGCTTCTCTGTTTGCAGGAGAGAGTAGCTGTGTTTCCGTGATGGATAGATAGGCTCATCTCCTGAACCACGGGCACAGCGGTCCCAGGACAGAGATCCTCCGGGGGTGCCGACATGTGTGGGATGCCTCTCGCGTACTGCAAAATGGGAAGATGGGTCCTAACAGGGAGGACCCCAGGAGGCAGAAGGGGGGTTTCAGCTTGAGCGAGCTGCGGAAGCGCTGCTTCGTGCGTCCAGCCGGGGCGCGCAGCACCGACGGCGCTCGGCACTCCAGCCGCGCGGGGAGCATGCAGAGTACTTCCCAATCTTTATTTGTGGAAAAGCTTAATTGAAATGCAAGTGATTAAATCTAATGTATCATGCAGTATCCATTTTCACTGCACTACCACTTTCACTTCCCCGATATTATCAGGCATCTCAGCAGCCCCACTGTCAGGTTTTTTTCCCTTGTAAGAGCTGTGCCCATTCTCTCTCCTCTTAGTGAGCTTGGCGGAGGAGATAACAGTAAGCCAGCGGTAGATTACTAGTGCCCCAAACTCTACTCAAGGGATAAGGGATCTCAGCTTCATTTCGAATAAACACTTTCAAAATATATTCTTAAATCATTTGAAGGGCATGTGTTTTCCAGCTTTTAACAGAGAGTAAAGAAGCTACAGTGTAACAGTAAATGCAGTAAGAAACCTCTGTTGCTTTTGTAATTTTTTTGTCTTTTGAGCCAGACTCAGGTTAATGCTTTTCCCTTCCCAAGCGCCAGGCTCAGTCCTGTGTTGCTAGTGCTGTCCCAAAAGAGTGGGCTTCTCTTTGTGCGCCACAGTGGGAAAGCAGATCGTTCTGAATGGCCACCCAATTTCTTGTCCCTCTTCTTCTCTTTCCAGACAGTCTGTTTCTTAACAGATCTGTATAGCAGGAGCTGCGAGAGGAAACTCGAAGGCAATGCATGTAGCCTGCGGTGGCACCAGAGAGATGCTGCTGTAGCCAGGGGGATTGGGACACACGTAGTGGTGGGCAAACTGACGCCCCGCTCTCTAGAAAGGTAGTGACTGGGAGAAAAGTGTGTTTACTGAATTGTCCAATAGTTGAGGTATTTTTCATTTATGTTTTTAAAATAAAAGCATCCTTTCCAACTATTTCCCTCTCCTCATAAGTGATAATGGAAGAGGCATTAGCCTTTCCATCGCCTGAGCCAATCTGTTTTTTTTCTAAGATGTGTCCAGGATGTTCAGCCAATTGAGTGATCTAATTAGCTGAAAATTGTTAATTTCCTTTACCTTATAAAGCACCTAACACAGAAACTGTTAAATAATGTTAAGTGTCAGACTTAAACTGAGAACATTGGGCCATATGCTGCCGTGGCTTTCGCGCCAAAAAGTGTAGCAACTTACTCCAAAACCTGCCTCCAATTCCTGTGTAGAAGCCAAAGCCTCCTGCTTGATATGCTGCCACACCAACTCGCAGCGCTAAGATGGTCCCACGCAGCGGCTCGCCGTGCTCCAGGGAAAGAGCCTGTGCGTGAGGGGAGCTGACGGGCTGGATAATCGTGGCGGGAGCCAGGACACCAGCAAGGTATTGCAGATGCTGCCCTTGTGAGCGTGGGCAAACCGACGGTAGGGCAGTGCCGCTCAGGGCAGTGCCGCTCAGGGCAGCCTTCTCCTGCAAACGGCGGCAGATCTGTGCCTGCAGCTGCTCAGCGCACAAGGCCTTAGTCTGCGGAAAGCCCGGTGGATATAGGTGGGCTGACAGGTAGCTCTTTGTTCAAGCCGGGGGGTCCCTGCGATGCACACGAGGAAGGAGCTGCTCCCGGTGTCACCAGCCTCTCCTCAAGCCCACAGAGAAGTGGCTTCAGCGGTAGTGGGATGCCTCACTGGGTTATTGCTGGCTTGACCCCAGCGTTGTTCTGATGCAGTATCTGACAGGTATGGAGGGCTTGTCCTCGATAGGTTTCCTACACAATGGGCTGTGGATATGGGAATATGCCATTAGGTACCAGCTTGCCCCCAAAGCCCACAGGCTTAAATCTTCCTTGTGTGAGGAAGGGGCTCAGGGCTATGTCTGAGTGATACAAGTGGAGTTTCTCAAACACACCTCCTTTAAGAAGATTGCACTGTGCCCCCAAGGCTCATGTTACCCTGACTTTAGGAGCAGATGGGGCCTGTGCACATTTTAGTTCGTGCTTTGTACAAAGATTTCTCAGCAGAAATATTTTTCCTGAGTCTCTTCTGCTGTTGCTGTACCTGCTCTGGTGTGGGCTGCTGTGCACACACATTAGAGCTGCCTGACATGCAGCTACACAGGGTGAGATTGCTCCCCCAACAGTGGACTCGGTCATCATCCTGGAGAGGTTCTCCATGACTTGTGTAATAGAGGCTGTTTACGCCTTATGCTTGGGTTAAGAGGCTCCCTGCAGAATCCCCCTCTATAGCCACT
>VWZK01025071.1:0-5000 GCA_013396935.1 Baryphthengus martii | reverse complement strand
TAAATATTTATTTTCAGGCTCTGGATGTCACTAGTATTTTTTTATTTAAAAAAAACCCACAACAACACTGTGTGGTTACTCTTTCTAGAAAGGAAAAATATTGGCTGATGTACTATCCTTGTGGGGATTAATCACAGTGCTATTCACATTACAACGTGCAAAGTAATGTGTCTAATCCAGTTTGACATGAAAAATTGCTAATAACATCCCCAAAGGAAAGAGCTATGAACAACTCTAATGCCTGAGGAGTAGGGGAGATCTTTGGGAGCTCACCATTATGAGGAGGTCTCTTCAAAGCCCCTGCAGGGCTTCATTCACTATTATGTTTGTGGGCTGCTCTTTGCAGCTTCTTGTTCCAGGTTCAAAGGGGCCCAGCTCTGCAGATGTGACTCAAGTACAATGAAGTCAGAACTTAAAAGCTAACTCCTAGCCCAAAAGAAAAGCCAGTGTGTCTTTACTGGGGTGGGAAGCCCGGAATGTCGTGGTTTCAGGGTGTTCACACTTCCTACCTGGTGGAAAAGCAGCATCCCCTACCTGGAAAACTTTCATGTGCACAGGTGAAAACTGAACAGCGAAGGCTCAACTTAAAACCCAGGTTGTCGCTTCCATATATAAAGTTGTCATGGAGGAGGTAGGATTTTTTGCATTTAGACTTTACGCTTCTGCTGTAGGTGCTTGTAATCGCCTCCCTCCCATCTCTAGTGACTTGAAAGGGAATAAAGAAAAAATCTTGGTCCTGTAGAGTGGACACCAGAATTGAAAGGTGTGCGCTCTTTTTTTCCCCAAGCATAAAGGCAAAAACCAGCAGGTTTTGCCCTCATGAGCTAACATCAGTGTGTACACCGAAAAAAATAGTTATCTGCTATTTTTCTTCCTTTCTAGTATCATGTAGTCAACAACTCCCTCCCCTTGGTTAGTGCCCAGCAACACCAAGGGTGATGAACAGCACTTGAGCAGTTGTTTGAACTGTATGAATGTGAAAGTGTATCATTTTTTACAGCAATGAAAGAATGAGACAAGCATGGTATCTTTTGTAGATGTATTACCGAGTGCCCAAACAGCAGGATGGTTGTGTGAAGTCCTAAGTTATTTCTTTGAGCTGGAATAAGTGAAATTGAATAGTTATTTTCTTCCCTCCTAACTGCTGCTGGAATAGGACATCTGTAAAAATGTTTCTTTCTGTGCAGCCTGTTGATTGGAAAATTTCCACAGAAGGCAGCCTGTCTTTGGGAGCAGACAAAAGTGTGAGGGGGCTGGATTTCACTCTTGGAGGTAGACACAGGATTGCTGTGGGGCTTCTGGAAGCAGAGGTTGTCAGGTGGTGTCAGGGAGAGCCGATCTCATGCTTATCTGATGGTAAAACGTGGCTAGCAAACTGCCAGTGTTTCCCTAATGGTGGTAGGTGAATGTGGCTCCAGAGCTCTCTCCTATCAGGTTAAACACATTTCCAGACAAGTTTTCTGGAAGTGGCTTCTAAGGAGAGAAGAACAAAAGCCTAAAGTAGAGCATAAGGTGCTGTCCCTGATGTGGCAATGTGATATGAATTCAGGAAACAAGTGAGATCTGCCCCGTTGTCTGATGGCCCCAGGAACGGTTGAAGTGGCCCCTACTGCAGGTCGGAGAACTCTTTTGCTGGAGTGGGCAAAGAATAGAAAAGTGAGGGAATACTTGCTATTATAAGCACGCTGGCTACTGGCCGGCTGTGTATTAGCAGCTCTGGAGCTGTGAAGCCATATTTCCGTAATAAAAATGGAAAAGAATACCTTTATGGAGATGACCTTAACCTTGCAACTGACCTACGGTTCATTATAGTGATTGCTTTTGAATCATTTAAGGCAGAGGGTAAGAAGGTGGTGCCGGTGCCTGAGACAACTACTTAGGATGAATTACCAAAGGTTGGAGGTAAATGTGTTTTTTAACATGAACCCATTGTTCGGGGGCTTCTGGGAGTGGCATTCTCCTGCTAGCTGGCCATTTGGCTCACCCGTGAAGTGACATTTAGAAAACCCAGATGAGTTGAACGCATCGCAGCTCCGTAGCTACTTCGAGAACAATGCACCCATTGAAGGGGTTGGGGGGGGTGTCATTTGTGGGCTTCTGATAAAGAAGGGAAGACCATAGTATCTTTTGAGAAAGCCATCTTACGGAAGTATCACGCCAAGCAGCCACAGAGGCAAGGCACCGGCAGAAGGTTTGCTTGCTTGCTTGTTTTTAAACTACGAACAACATTCAGAGATACCCTATTTGTTTGATAGCTTCCAGCACTGGTTGTGACCAGAGTTCATCACAGAGGTACAGAGGGCTTTCTATGTGTGCATAACTTTCCTATCAGTTCCCACACGGAGAGGAGAACGTGGCCATAAATGCGCGGGTAAAATATCAAGCGGAGATTTCTCTCCTTAAAGACAATTGTGTTTGTTTCCCCTCCTGCTAATTATATCCTATAAATCCTCCACTCTCCCAAGTCCGACAGTAACATTTCGTTACCTACATTCTGTCAGTAGACTTTACAAAGATCTCTAACACATGTTATAAAAGTTATTGCTATAGTACTATATATAACATCTTTGCATAAGAGAATAGAAGGCTGCCACATTTAGAAAATGCAGGTGCTATGTAAGCCCCTTTCTGAAAGAAAGAACTTAGCTCAGTTTCCTTTGAAGAACCAGAGACTTGAAATTGAAAACTGTATTAATGCCATTGTCTCCTTGTATCAGCAGGTTCCAGAGAGATTCCTGGAAGTGGCTCAGATCACGTTACGGGAGTTTTTCAATGCCATTATCGCAGGCAAAGATGTTGATCCTTCCTGGAAGAAGGCCATATACAAGGTCATCTGTAAGCTGGACAGTGAGGTCCCCGAGATTTTCAAATCCCCAAACTGCCTACAAGAGCTTCTTCATGAGTAGAGAGTTCAGCGGCTATTTATGAATGTACGAAAGTAGCAGTCCCCTTCTGATGCCCAAGTCATACGTGTCTATTTTAATTTCATATATATGTGTATCGCATACATATATATGTATATGAAATTAGACTGTGATCCCTCCTGGATTTAAGTTTTCATTCAGTTCCAAGGGGATGGTTATTTTACTTCAGCCTTCGGTTTACTTTTGCCCGAGACCCTTAACATTTGAAGAATCAACGGGGTTAATTTTCAGGGAGAAGAGTTTGGAAGTGTGTAAAAGCCTGTCTAGCAAGTTAGGGCATTATGTTTAAAAATGCTTTGTCAGATTTATTGCTTGCTGCAAAGTGGCATTTCGTCTTAGTGAGACTAATGTCATGGCACAATACTACAGACAATGAAGTTTATATTACGTTTATACTGCTAAAGGTCTGAACTCTGTGGAGTCACTTCATAAGCTTTGAGCTTTTTTTTTATTTTATTTTATATTCTTTTAAACCAATAACTAGATTTTGTTTCATACAACATCTATTTTAGGTACTCACTCCAAGAAGTGATACCCAAAAAAGCAAACCCTATATTCTTCATGCTTTCCTCACAGAAATGATAAACACCCTGCACCAGTAATCAACGCGCCAGGTTGTCATTTCTCTAAATTGCAGCAAGGGATGTTTGCACAAATCAAATACTGTTCTTTCCGGGTGAGGCCAGTAATTCGTGCACAATATTGTATCAACCACACTAATTCTGGAATATGGTCAGCTTATTAAAGTGGAAGCATTTCACTCTCCATAGAGTAAAAATGAAACCTTCAGCGTCCTATATTGCCATGTCTCGGTCTTACCTGAAGTGGCATTAGTCCCTAAATTATTTTTTTTGTTAGTCCATTCTGACCTTAAAAATCCCCTTTCCAGTATACAAAGTTTTCAATCTGTATTTGACATCGGTCCTGAAAAGCACTTTTTGAATGACCTTAGGTATAGTAGAAGAAAGCATCTTCACCTCACAGTGCTGAGGCAAAGTAAAAATGGATAAAAAAATAAAGGTTTGTTTGTAGCTGTAAAATATAATTAGTCTTTTCCTAATCAGAAGGAAAAAAAAATTACATTTTCATAAAAATCTAATCAAGCATATACAAAAATCACAGCGTCCTCCTGGCTATGCAGGGTTCAGATAGCCAAATGGGATTTTTAAAATTACAGTAAGTGCAGCTTTCAAAAAACCCAATCAATCTGTCCGAGCGCTGCGCTGCACTTGTCTTCTGAAGCTGGAGCTAGTCTTGACCAAAATCTGAGCTACAGTGTAAAGTCCGTGATGGATCTGGGTTCTCCTGAATGCTACACCACGATATGCCAGCAGATAGAAAGAAAGCCAGCTGCTAGTTCTCGTGCTTTCTTCAGTGGTTCTCCTTGTCTCATGTTTTCAGAAAGGTATCGTCTCCAGAAGTTTGGGGGAAGGTTGAATATGCTTTGGCACTCTGTGTTTGTCATTTTCTCTGTCGTCTTTTGTACGGATGCAGTAAGAATTTATTGTTATCGTCAAGAGTATTTTCCCCTCCATAATTCAATCTGAATCTAGAGGAAGTTCCTAATTAGCCGCGAATTATATTTAGGTCATTGAGGATATTGGTATCTTGTTTCTTTATTTTAAATTTACATTTTGACTTTGGAGAGTGAAAGTTTACCCATGTGACTAAAGAGCTGACCTGATCATTGCGATTTCACTTCATTTACAAATACTGCTGATAGACAGAAATGTATGAAAGCAATTATTGTTAGCAGAAAGCCTTAAAAACCTGCTGACTTCAAATTAAACAGCACAATCCTACAATTCCCTGTCATTCTTTTCAAGCACTGGCAGTATCTGTGGAGCATAGGCAATGCAGACAATAGCATGGGATGAAGTGCCAACATTTTCACTATGCATTAAACGCAAAACAAATCTTGATCTTAGACTCCCTGAGAGTACCTAATTCTGTATGTATCTCTGCAGTAGTCAGGATGTGTCGGTTTCATTCTTTTTTTTCTTTTTTCTTTTCTTTTCTCTTTTCTTTTTTCTTTTTTTCTTTTCTATTCTTTTCTCTTTTCTTTTCTCTTTTTTT
>VWZK01025048.1:0-16780 GCA_013396935.1 Baryphthengus martii | reverse complement strand
TCCTGGCGGTGTTTAAGAGACGAGTAGATATGGTACTTGAGGCTCTGGTCTAGTGGTTAGGGATGCTGGGATGAAGGTTGGACTAGATGATCCTGGAGGTCCTTTCCAACCATAGTGATTCTATGATTCTATGATTCTATGATTCTATGATTCTATGATTCTATGATTCTATGATTCTATGATTCTATGATTCTATGATTCGATGAGTTCTCTTATCTCTACAGCTATTTGGAAGTCCCAAGTATAGATGTAGATACACAGTTATACAGGCAGTATGGCAACATTTCCTTTCACTCTGGAAAAGTAAAAGTGGTGGCTGACAAAAGTTAAATATTTATGCATTAGACAGAA
Source organism: Baryphthengus martii (assembly GCA_013396935.1). Classification (NCBI taxonomy): domain Eukaryota; kingdom Metazoa; phylum Chordata; class Aves; order Coraciiformes; family Momotidae; genus Baryphthengus; species Baryphthengus martii. The sequence goes on along the minus strand of VWZK01025048.1, from coordinate 16,429 downwards.
AAAAAAAAAAAAGAGAAGAAAAGAAAAAAGAAAGAAGACATTGAGGGGGCACCTGCAGCCGTTCGCTCAGTCTCTGGAATGTGTTTCTGAATTAAAATACTGTCCCAGTTGAATGATGCTGGATTTCTTGTGTATGTGTACACTGCATATACTGCTTTTTATGTGGCACAGCGAAAGCAGAAGAGGAAATGCTAGCCTGGGGTCAAGATCTTAAATAAGCGTTGATGTACTTAATCTGCACAAGACCATGGTTATAGAAGGTACATCTGCATGTTCTTTTTCCCCACAAAAACAACCTGAATATGTGTGTATGCTACCTTTGGTGTCAAAGGGGTAAAAGTGGAAAAAAAATGCTTCACTGTATGACTCAATTGGAATTGTTCAAGTCGAGATTCACATTTTTCTATGCAACATTTATTAGTTTACATTTAAAGTTTAAAGCCCATTCTTGATTTTTAGTTTTTGATACCGAGTTAGAATTGTTGAAGTCTAATAAACTGTATGGAACAGGATGCTTTCCATATAGGCCAGCATGGTAATTTAACAAAGAACAGGGCGATTAATCTAGTCCTGATGAAATTCTCTACATGAAATCTGAACTTTACTGAAGACATGTCATATAATTTGTGTCAGGTTTCATGCTTTGATTCCCTCTTTTCACCGAGCCCTGTATTCTAAGTATTTCTTGGTATTTATAGAACCGCGAGCTGAAATTCTGCAGTTCTGCTATGTTTCAGGTTAGGCTGGAGAAGAGACATTGGGCTCTTAGCTATGTACAGATATTCAAGGCAAAAGCAACCTTGGTGACTTTGACATGAAATAGCCCATTTAAATTTGTGGCAGCCTCAGCTTGATGAGTTGTCTTCCATCAGATTGCCCAGAGAAGTTGTGGATGCTTCATCCCTGGAAGCCCAGGCTGGATGAGGCTCTGAGCAACCTGCTCTAGTGGGAGGTGTCCCTGCCCATGGCAAGGGGGTTGGAACTGGATGATCTTCAAGGTCCCTTCCAACTCAAGCCATTCTATGGTTCTGTGATCCAGTGGAGTCACACAGTAGAAGCCATGCTTGTACCCCAGCACTTCAGTCTTAATCTGGAGTCTTTCTTCGCCTGCTAATGGAGATAATAGGTTTAAGTGTCCCATGTGACATGGCAATGCCAGCACTGAGTTGGCAAGAAATGGAGTTGGTGAGCAGTTTTACAAAAGATGATGTTGTTAGGAATGATAATGCTTTTAATTATTCTGGAAAGATATGCCAAAAATTATCTGACTTTGCCTTGAAGTCAACCCACCCCAAACTAATATAGGTGTCTTTGTACTTAGATTTCTGTGACAGATGCACGCATTCTTGTACTTTAGAGAAATAGGAGACATTTTTTACTCAAGTATTTGAAAAGTAAATACAAATTTTTCATTATTACTAATGGTTATAAGATCCCAATCCAATATTTGGATGAGCATTTGCATTTTGCTTCTCAGATACTCCATAATACTAGAATTGTAATGTAGGCTAATTCTGCATATTTTAAAAAAGATAAATAAAGTATTTATTTTTTTTTTAATTTATCACTGAAAATTACACTTATTTTTAACTTTTGTATAGGAAAAATAATTTTGATATTTGCAGTCTTGAATACTAGCTCAGGTGACATTATTTTGCAGAATTAGATCTAAATGCAATGCATTTTCTCTGTAATTGTGGTAGGTTACCAGTTGGATGTGCATTTTGCCAAGGCATCATTCCTTTATTCACATATTAGTGCCTCTTTTCATTAGATTTCTGCCCAAGTCGCTCAGCATATATCTAAATGCCTTCATAAAGACTTTGGAATATGTTCTCTTTGCACAAACATGTTCTGTATACTGATGGCAGACTTCATGTGAATTTTCCTTCAGTTATAAGAATGCTGTAAGTTCTGTTTGCTTTACTGCATATCTGTTGCAGACTTTGCCTTTGGATATGTAGCTAAATTTCAACTCAGTTACTTCTTGTTTGTCAGAATCTTGAAACTCAAGCATTGCCTCAGTTGTGTGTTAACACATTCAGAAAGTCTCTGAGCGTGCAGTACTCCCGACATTTCCGAGATTCTCTTGTCTCTAGAAATCAAGTAGAAAAATGCAATGCAGTCTTCCAGTTCAGTCACTGTTTAGTAATAAGTGAAATCATTCAAAAAATTCAAAGACATTTTCCACAAAGAATAGCATTCTTAAATGAACGTCATTACTGACTTAGCAACTTGTATTGCTGTAGTCATCAATCTTCAGGGTGCTTTGGAGTGTCCGAGAGAAAGAGAGAACAGAATGCCTTCCTTTTATTTTCACTGGCAAGTTATTCCAAATAGAAATAGCAACATTGGTTCAGGATGGATGAAGAGAAGCTAAATAGCCAGACTAAGAAGACCTGAACTGTGGAGTAGGCATAGTATATAGGCGTTGAAAATATGGGATTCCGTTTCAGTTTAAGAAAGCATGAATCAAAGGATGTCTCATTTTACAGAGCTACTGAGGAACAGGGGAGATCTGGAATGCAGCCACACCACTCTAGTGATCAATAACGGCAATTAACAATGAGTGTTTGATGGCAATTTGAAGCGTTGCTTCACTTCATGGAAGTGAAGTGAAATTGATCTTCTGCCTTTTATTTCACCTTATCTAGTTTTAACTTTCTTGTAAATGGTTCACAGCAAGAGATAATTGTCTCTCATCCTCCCAATAATTTTACTGTCATTTATTTTAGCGCTTCGACCGCTTTTATAGACTGTCTCTCCTTTTCTACTCTCTTTGATCCTCCTTATTCATCCAGGGATTTCTGTGATGCTTCTCTTTGGTCCTCACATACAATCTCATGGTTCACAATTTTTGTGTTCCCTACACTTGTGCCTGAAATCTTTTACTTCATGTTATTAGTTGGTGTTCCTCAAAACTCTGTGGGTATTACTACATAAACAAATTTATGTTTTTCAAGAAGCTTTTATAAGAATTAGGACTTCAGTGCTCAAGTTATGAGTCTTAAAACTATTTTTTATGGTAATTGAAGATTGATATAGTGCTGCATCTGATATGCTCATCTTCAAATTATGTCATCAAAAGACATCTACAGTTAATCTAACTCCAGATTTTTTTGGTTTGATTTCACTAACTTAACACAGTGGCCTTTATTTTTCCTCTATACGTGTTCAAATTACAACTCGAATTGTATTTACAATAAGTTTTTATTACCACTAATGGTCTCTTTTTCTTAGTGAACAGGGTTTACTATTGTCCCTTCTATACTACTATTTCATCTAAGCTTTAAATGTTCTAAATATATTTAAAAAAAAAAAAATCATGTCAGATTTTATAGCATTAAACCAATAAATCGACCTGACAATTGAATTAATCTTTCATTCTGTGCATTTCCAGGGGAAAACTGAGATAATCTTGCTCATCATGAATCTTTGAAATTTTCAGTTTTATGTTCAAGCCTGAGAAGTCATTCTAATGTCTTTATTCTACTCTCTCTATAATCCAGCGATGATGCCATGAAACACTCCTATTCTCTTACTTTTCCTTGTAGTTTCTTCCTTTTTTTTTTTCTGTCTTGTGAGACAGTCTGTGCATTCACAGGAGTGCTTTGTGAACTAAATTAGGATTAATTGATGAGAGTTACGATAAACTTTTTTTCTCAACTGATAGGGAGATTAGACAAAAGGTTGCTGTATTAATTTTAGAGCAATTCTTGCCTAAACCTGCCCAGCCTGGTTTATCATGTGTATCACACATACTTACATCAGCTTAAATGAGGAGCACTATACAGTTCAGACTGGGACAGGAGAAGGGGCAGCTGTGCTGGCTGACATCATCTTAAACTGATCAGATACCTGTGATAAAATATATTGCAGTAAATTAATTTCAGGCTATTACAGCTCTTTACGTAGTATCTTTCATATCACAGGATCCCAAAACTGTCATGTAAAATTTTTACTTTATCTGCTCTCTGTTATATAGTAAAGCAGAGGGAAAATGGAATGATGTAATTTCTTAAGGCAATTAGTAATATATAGTAATAGATAATGCTTCAGGAGCTGATTATGATTTTCATGTCTAATTAAAATTTCATATCTTTGTTCCAAAGAGATTTTAATCCAAACACTAATATTGGTATTTAGTAGCTTACTGTAAGATGAAATGGTGGCTACTTGAAAGAGAAGCGTAGAATAGGCTGTTCCTCCACAGTCCCTGCATACTAAGAAACTGCAGTTTGATCATAGAGCTTTTAGTATCCAGTTTAGAAACAGACACTTCATCTAAACTTAGACTTTATTGGATCTCTCATCAGAACGACAGCGGAAGAGACCCCAGTCTTCTCAGCACAGATTTATAAAAATTCAGTATGTATGATCAGCTGAGCTACATGAAGCATCCCAGGCAAGAAAGAATGACAAAGGTGGTTTTGAGGATGAAGAGAAGTCAAAAGGGTGTTGGGTAGTGGCTAAGAGTTTCACATATTGGAAAGAAGTCAGTCAGTATAAAAGCAAGGGCATTAGCTGTTGCAGTGTGTTCTTGAGTAAAGAATGAGAATTATTTTGTTTACGGCTTATTTAAAGTCATTTATGGAAAACTAATAAATGTCCTATAGGTGCCTACAGCTTGTTTAAAGTGAAACTATTAACGCTGGGAAGCAATGGCTTACCTTATCTTGGCATTTGGGAAGTTTTCTGATGTGACTTCTCTATGACTTTGTACCAGACGGACCAGCGAGGCTGGCTGTCCTGAGGGCCATAACGGAAAACAGAAGACAAGACAGTCTGAAGGGAACACTGTATGGTGACGTAGACTCTGGTGCCAGCCAGCACTCCCCTTAGGCTTTAAAATAAAACCTGTCACAAAGATCAGATCAGGTTGAAGACCTCTGAGGCCCTTTTGTGTGCCGATGAAGTTCCTGCCTCAGCAGTTGTAAAGCAGCTGCAAATCTATATAAGGAAAGAGCAAGCAGGAGATGTGCATTGCTTACCGTGCAACTATGAGCTTCCAGATGGCTCTTCAGTTATTAAGGAGGATGCGTTAGCATTTTTCTCTCTGAAGAAGGTGTTAACATATGTTTCTACAGTACTAGAGAATGAATTGTATTAAAATTGATGTTGTATTAAAATTTATTTTGCCTAATTTTAAGTGTTGCTGAATGATGGCAGTCCCCGCTGAAGTCAGCTTGAATTTCTGGCATCAGGACAGCATCAGTACTGCGGGAAAACTTTCTTATCTCATTTTCTAATAATTTTGATATCTACATTTTATTCTTTTAATTCTTTTGCTTATAATGCTCTCTAATGGACTTGTCTGTTTGCACAAAGGGACCGCTTTCTATGTATGTAGCAGTGAATTGTTCATTTGCAAAGTAAGACAAAGAGAGGTCATTTAAATCTTACCAATCAGAGAAAGAAATTTAGAAATTATAAAGGAAGTTGCGGATTAATATGTAATTTAAAAATCCAGTTAGAAATATACTTGACCTGAAACTCCTGAAGATAATTGTCATAGCCTGGATGGTAAGGAATGAGGAAAAGCAAGATTTCACATTACTCTAGGTGCAGTTTAAATGAAATCCAGTATTATTAAATGATCGTTTCATAAAATTTACTTAGCTTTACATTTATGATTTTACCTAAAGGGTTTATTTTTTTGAAAATATACACTGTTTTGTCCTATACTTTTATGAAGATAGCACTGACTAAGAAGAAGTTTGTTTCCTTTTAAACCTGGGTCTTCAAAGGCAGAAGAGGACTCTGAGCTTGAGCTGCTTTCCTTTCCTCTTATCAACACTGGTTAACGGCTACCAAGTGACTTTATTTTGTGAAAACCCCCTCTCTGGGATGACAGAGATGATGTGAGTTGGAAAATAATAGTGAGGTTTCTTCTCTTAACTTTTTATGTAACTTCAGTGTATGATCACCTCAGTTGCTTTCTGCACTATGAGTTGTTAATCCCAACTTAATTATCGTGCAAAGGAAAACATTATTATCTGGTCATATAGAAAATTTTCTGTTCTGTTTCAGTGAAATCTGCTGAATTGTCAGGCTTTTGATATCTTCTGATATCTTCAGTGGAGACCTGCAAGACCATTTGACAGAAAACATTTTTCTAAGCTCTTGGCTGATAGTTAGCTAGTAAGCAGCATCTCCTATTTTCATTCACCTTCAATTAAGTGTTTGGGTTGTCTTAGGTAAATAACAATTTTTTTGTTAATTACTTCAGCATTATTTCCCCTTCCTTTTCTACAAAAGCATTTTTATCTAATGTCTGGTGCTCCTTTGTTCAGTGACTTGTATTATTCCCAGAGTGCAAAACACAAATAGGAATAAGAATTCAGTGGATCATCTAACAAATATAGTGCTCCATTAGCCTGATAGAAGTGGTCAAGAATGGTATCTAGAGTTGATAAAACCAGTCAAATAGTATCTGAACAGCTAGGTTCTATCATTATCTACTTGTTTCATTTTCAGATTGTCTCAGTTTACTTACTGTTTTACATACTTTATTCTTCATACCAATATTGTCTTTAATTTTTTTTGTTCCTATAGTAAAATTGTAAGCCACTCATTTAAAGCAGACATTTTTGTGGTCTTGCTATACCTATTACCTGGCATAATATTTTTTTTTTTCATTCTTATTATTCTGCTTTTTTTTAAACCTAAAGGAGAAAATTGGGCTGATGGGAAACAAGAAGTTTAAGATTTGAAGCTCACTGTAATATTTGAATGGCACTTACAGATTCTGCTCAAAACCAAGGCAATCTTTTAAAAGTTATGCTGATGGAGATAAAAATTGATGTAAGGTCTAGGTCATCAACAAAACATAGTGATACTGGTTTCCTTCCTCCAGTATATATAAGTGTGATTTTAATTTTCAGTAAAAAAACCCAAACAAACAACAAAAAAACAACTAGTTACCTGACAGTTATCTCAGTCTGAGTTGTAATATTGGAATTGGTCTTAAAAATATGGTTTTGGATCTGTTTGCAAAATAATATTGTCTTAATCACAATCCATGAAAACTAGCAACGCTTAATTATTTATTCGCTATTTGGTGAAATAGAAATTACCATTCTAGTGGTGGAAATCTTTTCTAATGAGTCAGTCCAATAATGCAGTCTAAAAGCACCACTTAGGAATATCAGAAATAAAGTTGTATTTCTCTGTAGGGATCAAGTACCACAATTATCTATTTTGGAATTTTATAGCTGAACTTGATCATGTCATTCACTACTGTTTACCTGATAAAGTAACAGAGTGAGAATGATGTCCTTACTTTTAATGCTGTTTTATTAAGTTAAACCAGATAAAAATAGATCTCGATTGAACTGAATGAATTGGCGAGAAGGATGGTGAAACTCAAATGTCTAATTCAATGAGCTCTCATAGGAAAAGGCAGTAACTAATCTAAAGTTGGAAAGCAAAATTAGTCTTAAACTCGGTGAAAAATAAACCATCAATCAAGTACTAGAAATCAAAGAATGAAAAATGAAGTTTTTTATCAGATACATAGCCTGAGAAAGTTAACATAAATCATGAGTGGTTTTTTTGTTGGTACTACATGTAAGCACCTGCAGTGTACATTTTGTGAGATATCTACAAGTTAGATGAGAAGGGTCTTTTAAGCATAAGAATGCTACAGGTGTTTTATCAATGTCATTAAAGCCACGAATTTTCTTCGGCCCTTCTAACAGTTGAAAAATTTTGGTTTGCTTCTATGTTTTCTTTTATCATATTAACATCAAAGCAAAAATAAGCTGTTATAGGGAACAAAGGCAGGTTATGATCTGGTGTCCTATAAAAGCAAGAGTGGTTGATGGCAGTCAGTCACCGCTAAAGACATTGCTGCTTGAATGGTGTGACACTGTGCATGATGTCACTGACCAGGTGAATACATAACATGGAGAGGTGGAATAAAGGCATTCATTTATAAAAGACTCCTCACATGACACACTCACAAACTCATGATCTTTTTGAGGACTATTGCAACGGTGTACATCTTCAAAGCCTTTGAAGAGCTTCAGCTGACGTTCTTTCATGGGCTTTGTTACTGACAAAATCAAACTTTGATTACTTTTATTACGGCATGCTACACATTTGGGAAGTATGTTTAAGCAAGTAGTAGGTGCATTACACAAGAAGCAAACAGGAAGTAATCAAGGTAATTTTTCATATTGTTTTAGCTGTTTCATTTTCATTTATTGTTTTATGTAACACCATTCCCCGAACACTCAACAACAGTTATTTCAGGATCTCATTAATCCTGCTCTTTTATCCTTGGTTCATATTTCCTCTTTCTTGTACTTAAAAGAAAATTAAAAAAAATTAGGGTTTGGGACCTTGGATTGCAAGTTGCAAAGGGAGCAAAACTACTTCCTTATGAGTTGGTGTTAAAACTTCTATTGACGTTATTAGTTTTAGAACTGAATTCTACAAACCTGGCACTGTCCAGTGAACTGAGAGTGGATTGTACGTGCTCAGTATCCTGATAACACACTGCAAGAACCAGGCCCAGTCTAAACCTGATCAGTTGATTTTATAAAATATATTCATCAAATAAGCTTATGAAGAAAAGTAGCTGCTAGAAAAATCTTTTAACTTCCAAGAAATACATCTAGCTAATCTATTTTCAGTCTGATAAAAAAATTAGTCTTAATGGAACATGGTTTCTCATCTGCATTTGGATCCAATGCTCTGTTTCTTGGATATCATCTCTTCCAAAGAAGTGGCAGATAACATCTCTGATGTTTGTGGTCGATTAAGTTTTACCATTTTTTCCTAAGAATTATAATTAATCACAATTTTGGATTTTGCCCCATGCCCATTTGTAAATGAACTGAAAATGTCTATTATTTATAAACCAACAAATATAAAAAATTACACAATTAAATTATCTTTCCCTATTTGTAAATAACTAAAAAAATAAAATAAATGAATGTTATTGAATTTCTGAGTTGTAAGGTGCACTATTCAGGTATTGCAAACCTTAGGCCTGACCACTAAGCACAAGCTGTTTAAATTAAGGGATGGTTTGGTTATTTAGTGCTGTTTCTCATCTTAATTTAGCATGAAAAAAAGAAACGCTTTATATTTAGGAAGACACTTCTATGCTTGGAGGTTAACTTTTCCTATGGAATCTAATATGAAAGGAGTGTTTGAATGGTAATTTACACCAACAAATAGTACAGTAGTCTCTTACTGTTGACCTATGGTTCCTTTTTTTTTCCTTCAGAGTGGCTCATGTATTTAGACTTAAACATCTGGGTTCAGTTTATACAATTCTCAACAGATGTAAAAGGAAAAGGATTTAAGGTAGACATGCTATAAGAACCCGAGAAGATTTTATTTGCAATATGAAGACAAACTGTGTGGGTGATTAATATTCAGCAAAGCTGATGACAATGTAATTCAACTAATTTAGGTAACAGAGCATCTCATTTTCTTTTGCACTATGGTGCTTCATATTAGCTAATTCCCACACAACTACAGTTGCTGACAGTGGGAAAAAAATTGTCTTTGCTCTTACAAGTACTCTTTGAAGCAATGTTGGCACAGGCCGTTAGCAATAACTGAAATTACTTTTCTAAAAGTAAATTATCTCATCCCAATACACCTTATATTTTTGACTGCTGTCATGTTCTTTCTTGTAGCCCCTGCTGGAAGTACAAAGAAAGTCACAGTGAATAAGTATAGAGTGCATATTTCATTCAAAGCTGTTTGAACACTGTGCCGAGGGTGTGCCAGGAAAAATATGCAGAATGAATATTGATTTGTATTGTGTGTTGGGAAAGGGAGAATGATACATTTCAGAAGAAGTTTGCCTTTGATTATTTAAAATATTACCTCTGTCTTTTACTGACAAAAAAGTCTGTCTAGAGCTGTGTATTCCTAAAGGACCGTGAAGAATCCTCTATAAACAGTTGTTAGAAAAGTATTCTCAGGAATGTGCTTATTAAAGGATAACTATAGTGTCTTTTCAGGAAGAAGGTAGCAGGCAGATTTCTGATTTTTTCTTCTGTGAGATTAAAAACTAGATGCTTCTGTTAGAATACATAGTCAAGAGAAGAACATGAGGGTTGTTTTCTGCACTTTTTGTGGTGTATGGTGGTTTGATTTTTTTGTGTGTGTGTATCTGTACAAATCTCAGGTAAGTGTGTCCAAAATCTGACTAAGCTAAGTCCATCCTTTTTGTCTACTGTAGGAGTCCACAGAAGCTGTAAATTTTAACAATCAGAGAAATTACAGCAGTTAGAAAAATAGAGTAGTTAAGTAGGTGAATAATATACAGAATATGGTGCTGTAGGGTTTTTTAAGTTTCTACGGAATGGCTGTTCCTTTTCCTCCCACTTTCCCCTAATAACTTGGAAAACAGTTTTAAAAAAAATAAAATCCCAGACAGATGAAATTCAGTTTATATCTCAGAGTATAAATCAGTATATTTTCATCTCTCCCTTGCTCTTTCATGCTCTCTCTGGCCCTGTGAGCTTTGTGTCCCAGGCAGAATTTAACAGAATTTCAGACAAAGAGGGGCCACAATTTACAATCCCAGCACAAGATGTGGCTGTTGATCCAGAGCCATCATGGGGCATTAGGAGGAGTCAGTCAAGAAGAATGGAAGTGAGCCAGGTTGCTTTCATTTTAGCTGACTACTCAAATCACTAATGTACTACTGCATGGGGAGTATCCCATTACCACCACCATATCTTAAAAATATAAGCGGTGGTTTCTACTTTTTTTCTGTGCAACCCTGCTTGCTGGATCTGCTTAGTTAATTGATTAAACTGTGCGTTGATCTTATCTTAATATTTTCCTTTTTTTTTTTTTTTTTGACAGAGTTGAGCACACAGAGTGAGAGAGCAAGACTTTTCTGGATTTTTTTTTCAATGTTTATTGCTTCTAAAGGAGTACACAGGATGAGGAAGCATTGTAAAATGATGTAACTTTCTAAGGCTTTCCATACCATTTTTGCTTAAACAGATGATAAAGACATAATGCAGACTACTGGGAGACAGCTAACTATTTGCAGAGCTTTTTCATTATTGATTTTGTACAGACTTTATAATTTAACTCGGTATTTAAAAACAATTAAGTACCCCTTGATGCACTCATGAACTGTACCTTGTTACAATAATTACTGAAAATATTTTTGAGAAATTGTTGAAGAATACTTACTGTGATCTGTGCTCAACCTTGCCTAAATGTTGTAAAAATAAAATAAATGGGTGTCTAGTCTACTTATTTTCCTGATTTGGAATATGAAGCACTCTGGTTAGTAGAAAGTGAGATTTCAGTTATGGGACAATGAACGAATGAAGCGAAAAAACAGGATTATTTCATTATGTTGATATGTTTTTTAGTTAATCATGCTAAATAGTTTTAAAGAGTATGAGATTTGCTAAGAGAGAGACTCAGTCCAGGTTGCACATACAAACCCTTGTGTCTGAAGATTTACTAATCAGTTGTCCTCTTGGACAGCTCATTGGATATCTGCTTTTCTTCAGAGTCCTGAGTCAGTGATTGTCTTTTGAAGGCAACATACAACTTTAAGGCTATGACTTGACTTCAACCAATATATTCTCATTAGTCCTCTATACTTAGCTTCTCCCAAAGACATATTAGACTTGTGGTTTGGTTTTGTGTTTTTTTTCTGTTCTTAGTAGTATTCTTTAAGAGATACTCTCTGGTTGTTGACCCTGGGCAGTAGAACTTGAGACAGTCACAAATGTGAATACTTGGCTCTTTGACATTATTCATCATATATTATTTTGAAACAGATTACCATGTTAAGTCAGTGGTCCTTTTAGTTTTTCCCTGTAAGCTGCATAGGGCAGAGAGCCCACCCTGCTTGCATGTCCTTGCTCTGTATGGAATGCTTCTACATGCTTCCATTTTTGTTACTACCCAAAATGCAAACAGGAATTTTACAGACTGGGATTTGTAGTACTTTCCTTTTGTTTGGACATGTATTTCAAAGGAAACCGGAGCAAAGCTCTACTAAATCAGAATTGTAGCCTTCTGTTTTCCATTTGTCTGGATGTAGTTCACTTAATAAAGTGCTGTTGTGTAGAGTCATGTGGTAAATCCTGACGTACTCCAGCACTGACGAGCTCCTGGTTTGACTCCCGCAAACACCCAGTGATGTATGGAAACTGTCACTAGAATTAACATTAGCAATGCTTTCTTCCTCTGTGCTACGAGAATTAAGTTTCTTGGGTTTTAAGTATAAAATGCAACAAAGTAGGAACTGTATTGAATCATAGTATGATTTTTTAGGTACTGAAAACGTTGTGTCAGCAGAGAATGGTTGGAAAGCAAATTCCGCCAAAATCATTTTAGCAAGTTTATCAATGTTTTTTTCCTAGACAGAATTATGCGCTCATAATTCTGTTTTCACTCAGTTCTGTACACATTCATTATCAAGAGAAGACTCATTTCTTCTCTCCTCCTAAGTTAATCACAGTTACACTAATTCTGTTAATTGACTGGTTTTGTCTGGAAAATATCAAGACAGAAGCAGTGGAAATAGTTTGGGATGTTTTTTAGCATCATACTCTTACAGAATCAAACAGTCCATTTGATGAAAATAGAAATTTGATATATAAGAAAGAAAAGTATATTGCTCACCCTACAAATTTCATTTTTTTTACCATATACTCACTGAAACTATCACTTCCTTCCATATAACTTCAGTGGATTTCTGCTTATTTTGGTTTCCTCAGCTTTAGTTCAATGAGTTTATTTTGAGATCCTACATTTCTAAAATGTTTGGGAATCTGTTTACTGATCTCAGGTTGCTTGCACAGGTATAAAGAAATCCAGAATAGTAAGTTCATTTGTAGAAACACTGACACTCAGATGTTTTCTCTAGGGAATATCTCTCATCTTTAGAATAAAGTTGATTTTCTAATGCTATTTTCTGCCACAGGATTTTACTTGCAGAGAGTACCCTATTGTATTGATACTTTATCATTTATATCTCTTTCAACCAAAGTGGTGTATGTTATTCCCTATGGTACCACTACAACAGAACTTCCTGATAGCAGGATTTTTATTTCTCATTACATATTTTTCTACTTTTCAGGTACTGCTTTCTGAAACATATTTTCTTAGTGTGATAACTAAAATAGTTGTGTTAGTGGTTTCTAAACAACAAGAACAAAAAAAGGGATTTTGCTAGAAGGGGAAAGCCTTGGCTTATTGTTCCTTTTGCTTGCCATGAATACTCGAAGGAAAATTTCCCATCAACTTGGGAATGGGAACAGTGCCCAGACAGCAGATGGTTATGACTGTAAGCTTACAGAAGACCATGACCGTGCATTAAATCTGTTTACTGAGGGCAGACTTCCCAGGTTAAAATGTCATGTATCTGCAACTTTTGTGCAATGACTGAGAGGACACGCTACAATTGGTCATCTTCTAAAGAAGTCTAATTTTGATAAATGATAGCATTTTTCTTATCTGCATGAAAACTATTCTGTGAAGATAAACCAAACTTTTTTTGGTTTATTGCATATGGGATTAACAAGATTTTTTTTATTATTTTTTTATTAAATTCATACATAGGAATTGTAAATAAGACCCAAAAAAGTAAGTGTATTATCATCTACGATTAGTATAACTGTTTGTGCCTAAATTATCCCAGAGTTAGCAATTCAAAGTGAGTTCCATCAATCCCCCAGATAATATATTTTTTTCTTTTGAATGACTGTTGTATAACCAGCTCCTATAATGCTTATCTGTATTGTTGGATTACTGCAGTGGGGTTTGCTCACAGGAACACATTTGCAGAATGTCACTATTGGTTTGCTTCATTCGTCTGTTCCTCTGTCGCTTCTTACGGGAGATACTTTTATCATTCTCATTTATTTCACAATATAGTAGTGTCTGTTGATAAAATCAGCAAACAATTCCAGGGTAATCTGTTCTAGATACTTGATCTTGAATCACACTTTTCTTATCAGCTACACATGAATGTGTAATTTGAAATAAATCTAGATATTAAAGCTACTTAGCAATCCTGGACAAGTGAAATAATCAATAGATGATCTTAAAAACCTTAAGAAAAAAAAAGAAATTATGGAAAGTGGCTACATTGTTTGACTGAGTACAGAATATTTATTTATTTATTTATTTATTTAAAATATAAGTAGAACTAGTGTCACTGTATTTGAAACTACATGAAAAATATGGCTAGGAAGATTAACTGAAATTTATTATCAGATTATTATTAAGTTTAAAGCTATATTATTTGAATAACAGCAGTACTGAAAACATTATTTAAACATTTTTACTATTAACATCAGTGTAATAGAATGACATAACAATTTACACAATTTTTGGTGTTCAGTTCTTCCGGATTTTAGAACTTTTTCAATCTGGGCAGTTGCAATTTAAAAAAAATATATTTGTATATATATTGTTATTCAAAACTTTAGGTATTGAAGGCTGTAAACCTCTGCTTTATGGATTGAAATCTGGAGAAAAAAAACCTAAAAATATCATGCTTATTTATTCCTCTAGGAAGAGGAGGCAGTGTCAGTTATTTTCTTATATTTTCAATATTATCGATCTTCACTCTTTATTATGCTGGTGAGAATGCTGTCTTTTGAGAAAATGGAAACCTCATTGCTGCTTCAGGCCTTGTATTCTTTGCAAAATACTTAAGTAGCAACACTTGAGACTCCAAAATAGTTTGGTTCCTGCCAGGAGGAGATTATTGTGCAAAGAAACATAATCTGTGGGAGGCATTTTTTGAGAGCTCCAGACAAAGCACGCACTGGTTTTATTTTGGATTATAGAAACATCTGCAAGTATTCCACTGGGCAGAACATTTGAATAAAATTGTTATGCTTTTTGGGTCTGTTACAGAGACTCAACAGAGACTGGTTGACTTCAGAAAGCAGATGTCTAGGCATAAAATGCTACTATCTGAGTAAAGATGGTAAAATTTTGCACCTAGGTAAGTTAGAGTGAGCTAGACAATGCATTATTTGCTTTAAGGCAGAGTTTTCTATAACCTGATTTGAACTACAGTATTAAAAAACATTGTTATCATTTGAATGGTATGTGAAGAGGTAGGAGGGATGTGATTTCAGGTACAGTAATTCCATTTTAGGCAGGATATAGAACCAAACATTTCTGACTTAATTTTCAAATGTCTTTCCTTCTCCTGCTTGCAGTAGGTATACATTTTGAACTGATTCTATCCTGATCTTTCCTACAGGAAATGCTTGTTCTGAAAGGGTCATGCAAATGGTTCTGTGTAGAGTTGCTCTATAGCAAGCAACATGGTCCACATTTTTAAATTTTAAGGATCTGAAACTAAAAGAAATAACAGCAAGGCTCTTTTTACCTTTTTTTTTAATATATATTAAGCATCGGCATCTGATTACATTATACAATGTGTAGTCAGGACTACAACAGAATTGTTTAGCTGCAAGTGAAACTTTTATCAGCCTAGCAAGCTATGTTTTTGCATGGTTTTAATAAATCAGCCATATCTGCTTGTTCACTTTGTTGTATTTACTCACAAGTCTTTGTCCAAGTAGTGAATTAAAATATCTCTAAGATCTTAACAGCATTCAACACTAATAAAAATTGACAATGCTTAGTACAAGTATTATAGCCTAAAGTAATTTGAATAATTGAATACCACTTTGTCTAGAGGACACTGTTTGTAGCAGCACTTACTTTTCCAAAGGAAAGCATAGTGAAAATTCCAAATGTTATGCTCATAAATGTTTTGTAAAGCCTTCTGATCCCGTTGCACATGTGTGGATAAGGCATCTAGGCACTGACATTCTCTTAGTGCTACATATAGCTGCAGCAAAATTCAAATTATAAGAGCACTCAAGTGCACAGAATGTTAAGTGTTTAAAATGGCAGATTAAAAAGAGATCTGTGTACTCGGAGGAGAAATAGCCTTTAGGGTGTTCACAGTAAGGAGAACCCTAGAGAGCAGATGAAAGCAGGTGTAGAGCTGACAGAGTAATTCTTCTTTCCATTGAAGATGTTGAGAATTTAGTTCAAGGGATTGCAGTTCCAATCTACTTATTTTTTCAGTTTCTTTTCTTTGACTTCTGCTGCGATTAGAAAGCATTGTAGTAAAATATTTAGTTGGGAGAAGATCCAAATTAGGTCACCTGCCATAGTGACCTTGTAGATATGATGGAAACTTCAAAAGAAAATACCCAACAAAGGGAAAAGAACCCAAACCCACAATTCTAAATTGTGAGGGGAAAAAAATAACTCAAACCAGACAGAAACCTAGAATGTCTGCCAAGATAACACACTTAAACTAGACTGTGACGTTTTGATAAAATGTTAGTAAAATGTACACAATACATGGTCAAGGAAGATATTTGTAACCATATACAGTGATAAACAACGGCTATCACATTTTATTTTATTTTATTTTATTTTA
>VWZK01024986.1:0-12099 GCA_013396935.1 Baryphthengus martii | reverse complement strand
TGTAGCCTTCTACCTTCTATATAGCATTTTCATAGGTCTGTTTCCTCTGTATTCTAACAGCACTGTTAAACGAGGATTCTTGTACATCGCAGAAATATTGTCAAAATTCCTTTTTGGTATAAAATATACGGGATTCATATGAGAACATCATTTTAAAAAAGATTAAATCAAACTGTGTTATTAGTTTAACACTCTGATTTAAATGAAATAAAATGATAGATTTCAAGCAGGCTGAAAAATATCTGCAGAATTTATTTCTTCCAGCAGTTAGAGATGCTATTATGTTTGGTTTGGGGTTTTTTTTTGTTTTGGTTTGGTTTTTTTTGATGGGGGACAGACACAATGGGATGTTCCTATGGGAGTTTTTTTAATGCTGTTATCACAATGATTCAGGTCTATCTGGTCAAACTCCTGTCCTCTCTATACTAACATTCCCTCCTAGAATATACTTGAGCATGACTGCACTGCTGAGTAGAGCACCTGACCTGAGCACTGTTGACCTGAGCAAATACTTTCACACAGTGCAACAACAATTTAGCTGCATACAGCAGAGGTTATTAGCTTGAAAACAGCACTCAGTACTACTTGTGCACTGCAGCCTAGATGGTCCTGCAGTCAGAGGATGCCATCTCATCTCTCCATCTTACAACCATCAAAAACATTGCTACAGCATTTTAACCATCTTGGGATTTCTACAGTTAAGAATTCATAAAAATATACTGAAAGAGGTGATACATGGTCCCCCACCCTATACAGGTGCCTGTAACATGTAGTATTAGTTTTACTCTCAAGTGCATGCTCTTTATCTTCTATGCATGTAGGGAATGTACATGATTATTTTTGAGTTCTAACAAAAATTTAAGTCATGTTATTGATCTGCCCACTACATTGTTCCTATGTGAGAATTCATACGATATTGTCCATGAATATTTTTATTTATTTTAATATACTAATACTATTTATTACAATATTTATTAAACGTACATGGCATTGATGGCAACTTTATACTATAAAGGATCTGTTTATGTTTTAGAACTTTTAATAAATAAACCGATCCTAAGAAAAAGCAACATTCTTAGTCATTGTTCTGTCTTGGATATCTTTAAAAAGAGATCCTTAACTGACAGAAGGAAACAGAAGTATTGGATTTTGTTCTACCTTATTTATAATCAACAACTTGATTATAGGTTTAGAATCAAAGGGAGACTTGAATGTGATTTTCATATTTATGTTTGTGCTTGACTTTGAAATTTGTCATAGAAGTCACTGTGAAAGAAGAAATAGGGAGTATCAAAAGGAAAGGTTCAAGTCATTCTTCTGACTAAAATATTCAAGTGACCTAAGGCTATAAACCTTTTTTTTCTTAACCTGAAAAAAACAAATATTATAATAACATAAGCTTTAACAAACACGCGTTCAAAATTCAGTATCTGAATGGTGTTACCAAGTGCTAAAGACTGCTTAAAATCTTTGAAGATTTGGAACTATGATACATGATTTATTTATTTTTTAGATAGGTGGACAGTGTTTTTTATAAAGTTTCTTCATTGTTGAGTGTGCATTTTCATGGTAATATTTTCATTTAGCACAGACATGAAAATTCTCCTACACTTGGAGGCATGACATAATTTCCCATAGTATGGAGGCTATCATTCAACTTAATGAACTGCAGGTAACTGACTTAAGAAAAAAAAAGTAATCCCTATGAGGTTGACACAGCTTTGTCTTTAGAGTCATTAATGACTTATGATACATTAAGAACAACCTAAGTATGAATTGCAGTCCACGTATTCATATGACAATCCCTAATATTGAGACATTATCACTCTTTCAACTTTGTATTAAATCTATAAATGTTAAAGGAGAGGAAAAAAGGAAAAAGAAAGGAAGGCCACATCTCTGGACAGTACTTTGCATCATGACATTGCAATTGATCAAGTGTTCAGTACATCAGATGAACAGAAAATTGGTTGAAGATCCCACCCCCATCAGTTTGATTTTAATGTAGATTTACTGTTCTATTCATGAAAATGTGAAAAAACAAAAAACAAAAACAACAAAAAAACAATAAAGCATTTGTCATTTGTTTGCAGAACCAAGTGTGTTTGTAAAGAAAAGAATGGTGCGAGAGGAAGAGGTGTGGTGGGACATGTTACAGAAATTGGTTGACAGGGAGACATTCATCATCTACTCGGTGACGAGGTTTTTACACTAACAAGGATATTAGTCTTATCTGGGGAGCGTCTCAAACTACATGTCCTGCTACACAGTGGAGTATTGCCTTGGAAGACATCTTCAGGAATGAGAAATCTTCAGAATGACACTCTTTGGTTTGCTATTAATAAAGACAGCTTACATCAGAGATAAGTATCTTTAGTAGAGAGATTTCATTCCAATTAGCTCAGATACCTGAAGCTATTGTAGTTTACAAAACTCCATTCATAACAGTGAAAAGAAACGGACACATTGGAAGTTACAACACCCTGTTTTAAGAGAGACATTTAAGGTGACACAAGTCATCTTCAGATGGGCACTATCGATAGTTTAACTAAAAGTGATTATTGTAAACCGGTTATTTATCTTTTGGATCTCTATAGTTAGTTGAGGTAAAACCTTTATTAGATGTTTAGCCATCTGAACAAGTATCATAATGTTTGCCTTACTGCTTATCTCTGCATCAATAACTACTTAATTATTTCAGATGATACGGAACAGATTCAGATAAACCTGTTTAGAGAAAAAAAAAAAGGCATTTAAGTACAAAATCCCTTTCACTATCTTCCTGAATGTGGGTTAGAACTCTCTTGGGGGAGGAAGTTGATTTTTGGGTCTTCTGCAGCTGGTATCTACCTGTCATCTTGACATGTCATGAGAGGAAACCTGAACTTGGAAACTTATGCAACAATAAACCTGAGATTTTTTTTAGTTTCCCAGGAAGCATTAAGTGAATCTTTTTTTTGTATCTGCAGCTTCTACGTGAATAAATAGTAAACTGTTACGGACAGAGACTCTGGGACTTTAGCACAGTCGAGCTACATATGAGGGATATAGGTACTGCCAGAGAGCAAATAAATAATTCTAGTGCTACACAACACTTATTTGTTCCTATTTGTTCTGATTTTCCTTTTGATTTGACTGTTAATGGGGGAAAGGAGGGGAGAAACATATGATCCCACATTCAATACAGAATTTCAAATATGGCAAATGACAGCAGATAGTGCTATTGTCTGAGTTCAGAACATGTTCTTGGACTAAATTTTTGCTAGCTGCTCCTGCTGATATTTTCCCATAATTTGAATGTCAACATTTCAGCCAAGAGAAATAAAATACACTGGAAGAATAAATATTTTTCCTAAAATGTTTTTTCTTGCAATAAATCAAAATATTGCCTGACTTAGAATACTATTGGGGACTGGGGTTAGTTTTGGCAAAGAAGACAAAATTAATCTTTGAAACAGTGGAGAAGTCACTCTGAAATGGAAGGCTAGTATCAGATGCAAATTATAATTTGCTTAGTTTTTTTCCCAAGAAAGTCATTCCTGCCTTATCTTTCACTTACATTTTCATTCTTATTTCAGAATAATAAAAGTGAAAAATTTTTAATCAGAAAATATGAAATATTTAGTGATATAATAAAAACATCAATTTAAGGGGAAAAAAATCAAGCCAGTAGAGCAGAGCAATTTTTAGTGTGTTTTGAATATTTAATTTTGTTTCATGTTTCCAAATCACATGAATTTTAGAAAAAAGATTGCTCCTTCAGGTTTTTTTTTTCAGCTGAACATAAAATAATTTTCTAACACAGACAGAGCAAAAGGGTTTCTGTGGTTATGAAGTTGTGTGCCCTGATCTCCCTGTATCCCAGTTTCAAGGAGTATTATTTGAAGATTTACAATTGTTCTCCCTAACAACTTTATTTTTCTTATACTGAGAAATCCATAAATTGTATGGTTTTAACACATGCTTTTATACTGAAATACATTCAGCAGATAATTAGATACTGTTTGGCAAGAATTTCCACTCTGAAGCTATGCTATTAGGACTGCAAGCTTTCATTTGGTTTAACTGCATCACGGCTAGAATAAAAGGTCAGACTGGAGCAAAACATCTCTTCTATTGTTCCACATTCCTGACACATCATTCCATTAAAAAACTGGTATGCAGGAGAGTGCTGCTTTTCCATTACAGAGCAGACTTGTTAAATGACAGAGATTAGGGTTAGCCAAAACACAGTAGTTCCTCTAGTACATCTTGCTGCCCATGAACTTCTTCTCCTTAAAAGTATAAATTAATAACAGAAAGTAGTGAAGGAGTTAAGGTCTTAATGAGGGAGTTTAGGGATTTTTTTGGGGTTTTTTTTGTGTGTTTGGGGTTTTTTTTGTGATATAGCAGCAGGTATTTTCTAGACATTTACTGTTGGGATAGTATTTTCACCTCATAAAAAATGTAAGTTTATAGTTTGATCTTATCAAACTCTTATTTGATAGACATCTAACAATCAATAGCTGTTGTGAAAAGCACAAAAAAATTAGAAAGCACTATAAAATCATGACACAAATGCCCACAATGAAAGTTTGAAGAGCTTCTCACTTCAAGAGAATAGTTTATCTAGCATTTTAGTACTAAGTGTATTCTTCTGTCCACAAGAATGCTTCACATTTTACAGTTTAGTAGTATATATAGACAGACAGCAGCTCCACAAGATGCTTTTCACCTGTTAGAACCTTGTATGACATCTCTTTCTTTGCCAGCATCTGTCTTAATGAAAAACTTACAGATGATACAGCCACAGTCAGTTCATCAAATTACATTCAGAATCAGGTCAAGTTGTCCTGGAATAAAAAAAACATCATGCTTCTAAGATAATCGATATATATCTGCCTGTTACCTAGCATATGGTATGGTTTTCATATGCCTGATGATATCCAAGACTTTTGCATGGTGGTGGCAGATATTGCAGGGCTCAAATGAATTACACTCTTGTGGAGTCATAGCCAGAGTCTAGTCAGGAGAACCTGTGGCACTGGAAATCTACTTTTGCATCCCAGCCTCACACCTTGTACCTCCTCCAGTACTCTGAGTTGGTCCTCTGCCTGGTGTAGATGAATATTATTCCATTGAAGCATCATTATTTTAAATGAGATATTGACTACATTTGAGAAAATTTCTATTCCACTTAGTGATATCTCTGACTTTTTTCTCAAAATTCAGAGATGAGAAATAATTTACATACACCTTCTGGAACTGTAATAAGAGGAAGAAGCTAGGACTATTGGTGGGCAAGGACTGCCCTGCAAAAAGAGGTTTCAAATTTAGAGGTTTATTTGTATGAAGACAGAGCTTGAGTTATTTTGGAAACTACTGTAACTTTGGGTGTTATGGATAAGCATATATGGTTTAAGCTTCTCCTGAATGTATCATGTTTTTCTTTTATTAGTTTTTGGATATACGTGGAATATAGCAGAGGTTTATGTCTGGTTTGATTCTATTTTAACTCTGGAATTACTGGCTTCCTCACATATTTTTAACTTTATTTTCTGGTTAGTGTAAAAACATCATAGAAGACATTTGATGATGCATCTACTTAAAGCTACTTTCACTTTTTAAGTGAAAATATTTATTTAAGTAGCTAGAATATACAGATGAACTTACAATATAGTTTCAACAAATAATTTTTATTGCTTTTTCCTTTGCCCAATGGCTGTAGCTGAATGAAGTCAGGTATCATATGGAATATATGAACTCTGTAGCAGAGTCTCAGGCATCAAATATTAGAGAAGTAATTTATTCAGATAGTACATTGTAAAAACAGCTTGAGCTGGGTGCCTCCAGAGAGGGACTTCTAAGAAAGAAATCATACAATCTCAGTTCCCCTCCCTTCATGCAACAGTTTAGTTCAATAGTAATATTCAGGTCTAGGGTCTTCTTGTTCTTCATTGGATCCTTTCCCTATCTCCAGGAAGGCTGTTCCTTCTCTTATCTCGAGGATGGAGCTTTTGCTGATGGATGTGGCTCCTTTAACTTCCTGATTTGCACCAGTTTTGGGCTTTCAGCATAAGTTCAGCAGTTACCTGGGTGAAAATTCACATCTTACATCCTTCAGTAAATCTAGCTACTCATGCTAAGGAAGTTATGCTAAACAAACAGTATAGCAAAATGCACAGAGTGATTAATTCTATTTAAAGCTTCCTTAACCAAGCTAAAGGACTAGTATTCCTTAACATACACTCCTCATTGATACTAGACTCTCAATGTCTCATAATTTGAACAGCAAATCCAAGCATATTGCTGCTTCATCGAAGGAAAACCAGATCTTTATTTGGATATTTCAATAATCATATAATGAAAATATACTTCTTGCACCTTAGCAATCAATTATTCCGGGGTTTATAGTGAAGATAAAAGGAAAGAGTTTAGATGTAGTTAAAGAGTTAATTCAAAGAAGATAACTTACTTTGCATAAACGTTTGGGGAGAGAATACAGTACTGTAGTAATAAAAAATCTTGAAAAATGGCTTCTAGAATTATCTAGATCTTCATTACAGATAGTTTCCTTCAAGCAGATGCATTTTAAGTAGTTTTACTTTTCACACAGAGTTATTTACATTGCCTTAAGTATAGTCCTTAGTTAACAGTGGTGAGATCCTTATGTGCATAGTTGAGATATGCAACTAACCTGGCACTCTGACATGTAAATGACACTCAATTAAGAGTCAATAAACATTTTTTTCTGGAGGACATAGATGGATAAAAGGCAAATACATAAGGTCATTTGGAAGGGGAATATCAGTAATATGTAGGCATACACTTTGGTAGCTTTTGTTGCTGCTTCTCTCTCTGATAACTCCTATAATAAAGAACAGAGAACTCACAAATCAATGGGGCCAAATGCAGCCATGCAGCTGCAGAATTTCCTGTGACTGTTCTCAAGGAACATACAAAGCTGGTTTAAATGTCTCTTTAGGCTTATGGCCACTCTTCTTTACTAAACAAGCTGGAATTCTTAGATAATCTGGTCAACAAAATCTGTTTCTCATCTTTCGTAACATCTTCTCAAATAATCTCCCTCCTTTTCCTATTTATGCTAGTAATTTATTCTCCTTTCTCTTCTGTTTTTGCCCTTTGTAATTGAATGCACAGCAAATGTGAAATTGTGCCGTGTGAAAATTGTCTCCTAGAGTTATTACTGTAGACATTTAAACCCTTTGTTTTCTCTGAATCAACATTTTTACACTCAATTGCATTATACATATAACAGTTATTATTGATGTTATGCCTTCCATAGTTTAGCAAAATGACATTATAACCTCCTAAACAGGACTTTCAAGATTCATTTACTGTCTGAATGAGAGTATTTATATTATGGAAAAAAAATAAAAATAGTTAAAATTGGTCTGTTCTCTCTGTGGTTTTCTTCTTTGATAAAATGAGAGCACTATGAGTGTGTTAACATGCAGTGCCACCTTGATTCCTTACAAATGTAGACCAACTCTCCAGTATATCAGAACACTTTTTTCAATTAGGAAATGAAAAGAACTTTCTGAGACAGTCACACTAGTACCAAGCCATGTGAAATCCCACCCTTCCTTTATTTCCCTCTGATTATCAGTGCCAAATAGCATCAAGTCAAGATCTATGGGTTGGCTAGGTCTTGATTTAACTACCATGTCACATGGGGATAAGATTATAGTGATCATATTTGCTTGACAAGTAGTGAGATTCCTTACAGAACCCAAAATGCATGATGCTTTGTATACCACATTTGTAACCTTATCAAAGAAAGTTAGCGAATTACTTGTCCATATTCAGTGGAATCAATTATATGTCTTTAATTCTTTACTTATTAAGTAATATACAACACAGTGATTTATTTTTTTTTGCTCAGGTCTGATGTCTTATTGACAAGTTATCTTGTTTTTTAAAGTCTTAATCCAACATTAGCTTCCTTCTCATTCTGCGATTTCCCCAGTGTTATAACACTAACTGAAAATCAGTGTTAGTGAGTCAGTGTGCTCCTCAGACTGCATTTTCAGAATTCTTATAAGTAGGTTACAGAAACTTCTGGGTTTGGAAATACTGTTAGAAGCTGCTTTTAAAATGTGCCTTAGATACTGTTAGGATATCAGTTATTTCATCAGTGTAATTGATATAAATCTATTTTGTATCAATATTTTCCCTACTGACAGAACATTGAAGTTTATGAAAAAAAAAAACAACAGCTTTTATCCCTTAATTCTGACATTTCGTTCATGTTATTAATGTAATAGACTATTTTGATTCCTTTTACTTTTAAAATAAGAAAACACAAATGAAAAATTATCATGCAACAGAAGTTTATAAACATATGAATATATGTGTCTATATACATATCTGTTTATTTACACGTATGTTGATAAATATATGCAATATACAAATGGTTTACATATATACATGTAAATATGCATATAAATAAAGTTAATATATTACATGCAAATATACAGTGGCCTTCTTATTATCCTTAAATTTTGTGTAGTATCTCTTTCACATCTTATTACTCTTCAATAAACCTCTTGTCTTGATTTTTATTTACTATTGTATACTTTTTCCTCTTTTATGGAATATCTTTACATTAAAAGTTGCTTTATCAATTTCTTATAAAAAAAAATTACAAAATGTTTTTGCATTTCAGGTATCAAATTGACACGAAAATCACAGCAACATTGGTGAAGGTCATCAAATCTGTTGTCTTCAACGATTTTAAAATAATGTCTTAACATTGAGCTTCTATACTCCTATTTCAACTGGGTTGTTTTCAAAATTGTTTTGATAAAAGGTTTTTTTGACTTCATATTGTTATAGAAAAAAATGCACGTGTACTATAAAATATAAAATTTGAAGTGTGACAGCTTTTGATGTTAAGGTAAAGCAATTTAGTTTTTTAAAAAAACAGCTGCATTGCAAGGTTTTGAAACTCATCTAGTCATATCTAGGCACAGGTAACAGTTTGTATCTCCAAAACATTGGATTCCTTAAAGCAAACTATGAGTACTCAGTGACATTATATAAATATTAATACTGTTTAGAGTACATTCTTGATAGCTCCAAAACATAAAGAGGTTCATTTTGTGCATAAAAGCAAAATATGATTTAAGTAAAAAGGTTTTCTCATTATTACTTAAGACTAACCTCAGTTCTGCACCATCTATCAAGAATGGATTACTTTTAGTATATCTTTCAGGTAGGCATCTTGTTTTGGAATTTTCTCTCCTCTTTTAAAGTTTTCTTACTTTTTCATCCTTGGAAAATCCCAGGCATGCTATTATGATAGGAAAATTCTTCCTTCTTTTGCTGTTAATGTCTTGGTAGGAATTAATATCCTTGCTTTCCAAAAGAGAGTTGTCAGGTATAGCTTTATGTCCTAGACATCTAAAGCAACTTGGCAAAGTTTTTACATTTAGTAAATGATTGAAGAAGTAAGCTATGTCAACTCCTTCACACTAGGTAAGATCAATGATGCTGTATAATGCCAGCCAAGCATTTTCACTGAATGACAGGTGACAACAGTCGAATAACAACGAATATCTTGGCAAATACACAGTAATGAAATACGTGGCAAAACTCTAAATTACTACATTTGTATGCAATGTGATTAGTTAGGTATATATTGCAAATACTTTGTGTTGGGATGGTATGCCTAAGTGATAATTAAAAGATTAAATTGTGGCTCAATTGGCTTTTCTGAGTGATAAGCAATTAAGCTGGTTATCAATAAATATCCTGGCCCTCTTTGGCATATTATATGGTAAATAATGTGAATGAGTTTGATGCAACACATCAGATGCTACAGATTGTACATATAGCACTTGTTTTCTTCTCTACATAAACCCTCTGGTATAACGAAATAGAAAGTATTAATTCCCAAGCATTATTAATCCTTTCCTTTTCAAATAAATAAAGAGGGGAGAAAAAAGGACGACACAAAAAAGAATAAAGAAAAAAAATATTATTTCCCCTTCCAATCCTGATGTAGCATACTCTGTAAGAATGCTAAAGATTAAAGTGGAATCTGATAATAAAAATAAAATGAAAGCTAATATAATGTAAATATAATCACTGAGAGAGTTAAAGTATCTCAATATTTCACAAAATAGCATCTAGAGAACTAATACTAAAAGGATCTCTGGTGCAGTTATTTTAATTAGGGCAGGAAAAGTTAGTTATCACTGCTTCTATTTTAATGCATAATTTGTTTGGCACAAGGCTCCCAAATTATAAATTACTTTGGTTAAATCTAGAGTAGCTGACAAATCTTTGCTGAATTTGAGTAATTGGTTCAGCTTATTAAAAAGGAAAAAGTTCCACCTTAACTAGTGAGGCAAGTGCGTAAAAATAGGGTTTCTAGGAAATAAGAAACACAGATTCAGGCCTTTGCTCTAATCTGCCTCAGAAAGTAGATTTGATTTGAGGTTTCTTGTATCTTAATTGAAGAGATTTCATATTTGTTTCAGGCATATCTCCACTCTGAAATAGATTCTGCATGATTTTATTCATTTTTTTTTTTTCTGTAATGATGCCATTCAATTTTAGATTAATTATTATTAACATATAATATATTTAAAACTTCCTGTAAGTGTCTACACATATGTTTAAGTTCTTGCTGTAGTCCATCGAGATAAGATCAACCTGAGTGCTCTCTGAGACACTACAGGGTATCCAAGACATCTATATGAGGTTAGCAGGTAACAACTCAGGATTTATGACTACCTCTGCCCCTTTGCAGTGGATGATGAAATTGAGGAAGACCATTTAGGTGTCTATAATGTCTAAAATGATTTTGTGGGCAATATGTGGTTGCCTAAAGATAGCATTCTTGTATCACTTAAAATGGCCAATGCTAACCAAGGCATGTACATACACAGAATGTGATACCAGGACTTGTAGAAAACCTGTGCCCTTCTCGACCAGGACTTGAAGGCAGGAGAATAGCGATCCAGGAAAAGGGGTAAAAACTGAGGAGTGTAGTACAACAATTTTAACTGCATCTTTATTCATATTGAAACTTTTTCTTCATTCTATCTCTGTAATAATTATTTTTCTTTTTTTTCTCTCACTGTAATAATTATTTTTGACTAACATGATTCTTGATCAAGATAAGTTCAGACAGAGCAGGCCTGACAAGCTGTAGTCAATAAAGAACTCAATAAAGAGCCTATGGCCTGTTACCAGACTGGCAATAACTTATTACATGACTACAAAATTGTCTGTCAGCATTTTACCAATGTCCTGCCTATTTCTAACTTATTGTGCAGAGACAGAAAGTTGAGTCTACCTCATCAATACTTCTGCACTGCTCTGATAGTGCAGAATAACAAATAACTGATCATCTGCCTTCCATGAAGGATCTACTGCTGTATTGCAAGCTGAACATGTTGAAGTAACCAGTATGCTGGTAGTTTCAACTTGTAAGTACTCGACAAAAAAATTAATTACCCATATCAAACCTTTGAACTTTGTCAAATAACCCTAGTGCACATAGCTAAACATGTTTCAGGTGCTGACTCAACACCAGATTTATCACTTAAAAGTCAACCTTCTTCAAGAACAGATGTCTAAAAGAATAGAATATTTTACTTGAGTTTGGCAAACCACAGAAGTGAGGGTTTGCTTAGTCTGCATTTTCCCAGATATAGCTGCAGAATACTGTTTGGAAAGTTGTTTTCCTTGGTAGGCTCAGCACACTTTACTGAGCAGACAAGCACAG
Source organism: Baryphthengus martii (assembly GCA_013396935.1). NCBI lineage: Eukaryota > Metazoa > Chordata > Aves > Coraciiformes > Momotidae > Baryphthengus > Baryphthengus martii. The sequence continues at coordinate 359 of VWZK01024986.1, read as the reverse complement.
TCACATCTGTGCAACGTATGACCGAAGGCAGCAGATACATTGCAATGAAACTCTCACTATAAAATACAGGGGGAAATTGTCTCATGAACTAGTTTTTTTGTATGAAGAAATGAAAACACCTATGAACACCTTGAAATAACAAATTAAGAAATATAGATTGCTTTATAAAATATTCATGCAGTCCTTTCGTGGGAAGACAAGTCAGTGATTTACAGAAATTAAAAGGAATTCATGCTTCTGAATAAAAATAATACAAACTTATACATGAAGTCTTAAAATATTTCAGTATAGAAAACTATCACCTTCCTTTCAAAAGAGTCTGAGGAATTAACAATCAGCTTAACATGAGCCAGCAGTGC
>VWZK01024964.1:0-16603 GCA_013396935.1 Baryphthengus martii | reverse complement strand
TTTTTTTTTTTTTTTATCAGCACGCATTCATTCAAACTGATGTCAGGCAGAGGATTGACAGAGACTGTATCTACACGAAACATATAAGTAGTAGGTTCCACACAGACAAAGAAGCATTTTATGACAGAAACAATTTCATGTGAAAACTCACTCAGGAGCTTGTATATAGACAGGTTTCTCAGATCACTGCAGGCATGATAATACTGTTCTCCTGTCGTTTAGTCACCTTGTCTACTTGGATTATAAATTCTTGGAGAAGCCTACATGTGTGGAACTCCTCTGTCTTCATTATCCAGAACAGGAGTAACTGGATTTAATTGCGAAAGACTTCAAAAGTGACCAATGTTTAGGCAATTGGCAAGTGAACTACAGGTGTTATGGGAGACTGAGCCGATTATTCAGCATCTGCTCTTTTTGCCTCTCAGAACTAAATTGGTAATGGTGCACAGTTCAAGAAGAATGTGAATTTGGTGTGTAATATAATGAAAACCAAGTGCTTGCCCAGTACATTATAGAAACATCTAGAAATATAAGTATAGAAAAATATAGATATTTATTGCATATTGGTGAATTCAGCTTCACCTACGCTGAAGTATTTTATGAAAGGCAGTGGGAAAATTCTGAAATAATTTACTTTGATGCCTTCATTGTTGTTATATGACTTAATGTGACTTTTTTTTTGAAAGTGCATTAATGAAATATTTTTATGTTTGCACAATTGGTAATGTTTTAACAGTCTATACAGATGACTGATTTTCTCCACTTGGAGTAAAATGGAAATTCTGATTTTATTTATTTTTCTTTTAGAGGGAGCAAAGGGTAGTCATGGCCTCGTGTGAGTTTAAGTTACAATAATGAAGTTCCATTTTGTGACCCTCGTGTTCACCAGCTTAAAAGTGTGTTTATTAATGTGTTTTTATCAATGTGTTCTATATAAATATTACTACATGTATATAGAGGAGGAAATGTATGTTCCAGAATTAGTTATTAGACATGTAGTGTGCAAGGAGGCAAATTCCAGACGTACACTTACAGTGGAGCATGTTACCTACTGTCACAGCATCTTTAAGGACAGTCTGTATATCTCAGCCCCTTTGTAAGGATGAAGATGCTTCAAGGTGGTAGATTGTTAATTTTTATTTGTTTCTAAATTATATCGTGCCCTGCGACTATATCACGTTTTTATGCTCTGGAAGCTAGGAGTTGTCATATTTTATGTACTATATATTATATTGCTATAAAAGGTGTAATAGTCTGTCTTTGGAGAGCACTGCTGCTCCTTCCTATCCATAGTATACGTGTTGCTGGTGTATTGATAAAATATCAGTGGTACATAAGCCAGCTGTAGATATTACACTTTATAAGTTTATTACTAGGGAATGTATGAATGTTGTTGGCTCTATTTTACAGGGTTTTGCTGAGACTAGATCCTTCTCCAAATGACTATGAGGATGATGTAATGGAAATGTTTGGCTTTCAGTGGGTTACTGAAATGGCATTAGTTGAATCCTGCGGATTTCTCTTTGGATTGCTTAGGTATGATAATGTTAGTGTATTTTACAATTAATTCACTTCTATCATTATACCCAATTTAAGGATGTAACAAACATTTCAAGTTTTTGATAGTAAAATCATAAAAGACTGTGGGCTATGCAATGCATCCAAAAGTATCATGCTGTCTACCTAACACTCCAGTGAGTGATGAGTAAGACACAGATGGAGTTATGGGCAGAAGTAAATTTTGTGTTGCAGTTTTTTAATATTAAATAATAAGTTTCTAAGCAGTGTGGTACATATCCTAAGAATCACCAAATAAAAATTGGTAAGGATAATTATTACCACAGAGTGTTGTGGTTACTTAGAAAGCTCTAAATAAACTATAGAAGATTTCTTTGAATGAGATTGTGCTACCCATATAATTAAAGCTACCTTTTAAAGATTTTAAATCCTTTTTTTTTTGTGCATAAAGAAAAGTGGAGGTTAAAAATCAAATACTGTAAATGCTGGATGCAGCACTTTCTTCAATTGTTTGGATTAGGATAGCTTCAGCAATCTCTTCAGATACAGTTACTCAGTGTTTGACTAATTCAATGTAGATGTTTAATCTGGTCAATGCAAATACACAGATCACCGATAATCCTCTTTGCTACTGATAATCCTCAGGATGTACAGCACAGTCAGACAGTGGATGGGAGAAGAGCTTTTGTGTGAATCCACAAATATATGTGATATATTCCCTCATTCCTTTGATTGTAGTGGATTCTTCCATCCCTTTAGGGCGTGACCAAGGGCGTGATGTAAAACATCATTAATTAAGTCTGGTTTATTGAAACATGATGACATAGATGTCAGGAAGTATATTAAAACTAGTATTATTTATCTTTGCTTGTTTGATGCAAGCTTTGAATTCACTGTGATTTTAAGGGAAAAAAAATGATAATAAAGGAGATAGGAGGATAACTTAGAAGAAACACTGTATTCCTTTCAGCATTTAGTCTGATATGTTTATTAGCTGTTCATTAACATAAAATCGCTGGGCAGTGAGACGGAGTATTTGATGTGTTGAATTAAATCGATTTATTTTTTTCTGGAATATAAACTGCTCTAATTGTAGTAGAGATGAACATAAGGCATGATTTATTGTTGTTTTTAAAACATGTATAGCTTGAATAACTTATGACCTAATGAACTGGTAAGAATAATGGGTTTCAGTTAACTTTTGGCTATGAGAGTTTGGTTGCTGAACTGTCTTTTGGTGTGACAAGTCCCTCTGAAAAGATATTCTCTCTTTTGGTTTATTTGCTCAGTCATAAAATGAAACATTTTAATTCATAGACCAGTTGACAACTGAAAGCAGGGAACCTCCTTTTTCCAGTGTAGAATTCATGTCTAAAGTATGATTTCTAATGATTCTTGAGGATAAGATGGCTGTAAATAGTTCAGTTTATGAAATACAGGTAAATATGTGTCTAAATATACACTTACAGAAACCTAATTTTTTAAAATGTGTAAATACTAAAGATCATTACTTAATATTTTAAAATACTGTAATAAATAATGCAGTGGAATTGCAAGTTAAAAACATTAAGTGCATAATAAAGAGAAATCTTACCTGTTTTTTTTGTGATTCGAGATGTGTATTCTGTCTTTTGTCAATTCAGTGGAGAGTTGTTTTGTTGTTGTGTTTTTTTTTTCCCCTGTGTGTCTCCTTTCTGACACTCTCTAACCTTCAGCCTCGACACCTCTTTGATAAAGTCCTCCTGCTTTAGACTTCCTTCCTTTCTATATGGCTGGAATACTTGAAAAATTGATATGGCCATTCAGCTTTGATTTCAAAACAAACGAAAAACCCACAACCCACGTAAATGGCTGAAGGTAGCCATGGGGAGCTGATGTGATTTTATCCATGGAAGGAAGGAAGAGTTAATTGAGATAATTTTAATATGTACCTATCCTTTAATATGCAGGTTACAGTGTGAGTTTTTGGATCCGTATGGGCACTTGATAGTTTTCAAATTTTTTTTTCATAAGAACATTTGATCTGGGTTTGATCCAAGTATCCTGTTTTTAATCCTTCAGTAGTTGCTGCTTTGACTGTATAAGAAATGAAGCAGAGAGCTCCTTTCTCAATTTATGCAGCATTTTCTTTCGAAAGTCTGGCTTACACAGTTGCGCTTTTCATGTATTCAATTTAGTACCACGTTATCTCTGTGGAGACTACACTTGAAGACCACTTGAAAATAACAGTTGTTGCAGAATATGGCTGAGTTGGTTACTGATGCTACAGCTTTTTTTAATTTTCATGTGCAGTGGCAGTTAGCAGCTTCTCTAAAAATCCTCTCTCCCCCCTCCAAAACTGGAATAAGATTTATTTTTTTCTAGAGATTCTTTCTTCCTTTACTACATTTGTTGCTGTTTATCTTTTGTGCTCAAGTTAATCAGCAGACCACCCTAAGCAGGAAGAGGGGAAAAGCTGCTGACAGAATTTACTAGTCCTCATTCACAAGTGATTTAATTTAGTGTATACTGAGTGTATGCACCAAGGGCTAACTTTCAGGTTCGTTATGGAGTCAAATGTGAAGTTGAGTTACGCTTATGGAAGGATCATTTACAGGGAGTAGCATATGGGGTTTTTGTACACGTACTTGTTTGTTTTTTTCCTCCCCCAATATTTAGCTAGTTTTGTATTTTTGTTTCTGTGTTTAATGTTTTAAAAACAAGCAAAACTCTGTCATCCCTTCACACCTGGATGTGTCTGTTGCCTTTCACTAATACTTTTAGGAAGTTACATTTCTGTGAGCTTTTCCAGAAACTGACAGCAAGAAACACCTCTCAACCTCTCTCTGTTCTGTTTAGACCTTACTAAAATGTAGTTAAACAACTTTCACTTATATAAGTACAATAAATATTTTTATTTCTTTAATTAGGCAACAGATATACAGACTGGAAGACCTAGTACAAATGGGTTCATCTGATTTTGGTAAGTTTAACACATTTAATTTTACGTTGGTATAGATACCTGACTACCTTTTCATTATAGAAATATATTATCCCAGATCACATTTGTGCGTTGACTCTTGACCAAGGGCTCATGGAGTGTGCTGCAAAACAGCATATAACCAGCAGAATCCTGCAGTAGGATGTAAGATAGTGTGCAAATAGGAGGTGGAAGTATTGTGAGTCAGTTTAGAACCTGATCTGCCTGTACAGTAGGTGATCTTACTGACCTTAGTGGGGAATTTCACATTAATTTGTCTTGAGCTAAGATACCCCCCCTAAGGTAGAATTTTGCAAAACTATTGACTCATTTAATTAAAAATGGAAAGTTGCATCAAAACGCCCAGTATGTATTTTGGTAACAAAGGTAGCTGCTTGGGACTTTTTTCAGTGTTCTCTTGGCTTACGTTTAAACAAGTTAGTTATATTTGTTTAGTTTAGAGTTATTTACAAACTTAATTTATCTTTGCAGCAAGATCAATAAAAAGGGATCACTATGAAGTGCTTTATTTCAATTAAATGCTAAGGCATAAGAAGCAGTATGTTTCTGAAGGATTATTGCAGCCTTGGGCTTATTGTAAGTTTGAAGGCTGAATTACTTAGCAAGTTGAGAAGTTCAGTAATTACTTGGAAATAAACTGTCTGTAGCATCTTCTCATTACAGATAAATTGCTAGTGTTCTAAGAGTATGAGTTAATATTTTTACACACTATTATTATTTTGGTTTGATGTTCTTGTGTTCTGACATTTAAATCATTGGTATGAATTTATCATCAATTTTCTTTCGTATGCTTTTGTTAATTGTACCTTAAAAGTCTAATTTTGATGACATTTAACACATAAATGGAAATAGCTGTATTTTAAATTACATTTAAACTTTTATATGGTAGCTGGACACCAAGAAACTGTGCTGTAGTTCTTTTTCCCTTAAATTTAAGCATCTACTTGGTTCTCTTCACTGTATCCTGTTCATCCTCTTGCCAAACAAGCTAATAAAATAAATGTTGAATTTTTTGCTTTGCACCAGGCTTTCTTTGTGACTGAGGGCAAGTCACTGATACATTTGTGACTCAGTTCCCCCTTTACAGAAGCAGACTAGTAGTAGAGGGGTGTCATGAGGATTGAAATATTTATAATGATCAGGTAGTGTGGTGCTAGTTATAGATAAACACTGTTGCCACTGTTTAAAAACCCAGTTTAGAGATTTAGTTCGGTAAGTCTTTGTGATGCCTATATGTGTATATAGATATCAACACTACGTTTAATTTCATTTCCTATCAATCTTAATGAGCTTTGGAGGCTTGGCACTGAGAACTGTGTCGTGAGAAAGTAATGTAAAATATTTTCTTATGCTTTGTCTTGTTTTGTTGTTGGTTTGGGTTTTTTAAATGTCTGGTCTATTCTTAACGCTCTGCTGTTCCTGTTTTGTTCTGCTTATTTCCTTGCTCAATGATTTATGACAGTATGCAGAAGATTTTGTAGTGAAATACTGTAATATAAAATTTTGCTTAAACAGAACTTCTGAGAACTTAGGATAAAATATTTGTTAAAATACAAAGCAGCAGTAATATTTATAAATGAGTGATTTGAGCCTCTAAACCTATGGTTTAATGCTGTGATAGATCCTATGGCTTCTTATGTGGTGGGGGTAGGCTGTACATTGGAATATTATGATTGATCTGCTTTACTCAGAGAGTGTTGTTACTGAAAAGCTGTTGAGATAGGCTTATATGCACAAATCTGTGAGGTCTGTTTTGTTATGCACCGAGTTTCATCCTTCTCTAGCAATAAGCTGAAAGCCACAGGGCAAAGTGTGGGAATAAATAGCGAGTGATTCTCATACCAATGGCACTAGCTTCCAATGAATCTCTGCTGTAACGATGGTATTTGAGCTTGCAGGTGCAAGATCAGGAGGGTAATACCATGAGAATAGCAGCTTCATGGAGCCAGGGAAGGGAGACACAGCTGCAATAAGTGGCTGAAAGAATACAGAGCTGCAAGTCAAAGGGATGATACAGGATTGGGAATGGACAGCTCTTAGCCTTACACATCTTAAGTCACTGTGCAACAATGTGATGCTTCCTAGGAAGAGAAGTTACAAAGCATTTTTCCAAATAAGTTCGTCTGCTAAAGTCCCCCAAGAGAAAGTGATGGAGAGAAATTGCTTCACACGTGTCATTTCTAAAGGTGTCTTGGAAGCAGATGGGGAGCAGGGCTGGATGAGTTCTTCTAAAACTGACCGCTCACCTCTGCTACCTTTCCTGAGGGATGGGATGCCTTCTTTTCCCTCTGTATCTGGATAGGCGCCTGAGATGGTAAGATAAAGAGTGGATCCCTGTGGCAAGATGACATTTAGAAGTAGGTGATTGACAGCAGCCACGTCTTAGGTTGTCCTCAGAAAAGTGGATGGCTTTCCAATGGTCTGGTTCAATTACTGTGGGGAATGCATATGTTACATGAGTCACAGTGTGGGCACATCTGCTTTGAGCTATTGTTCTCTTTTACTTCAGGTCAAGCTGCAAACTTGCACTCTGAAGCAGAGAGCATCAGGCGTCAGTGTGTTGAGTTTTTGCACTATGTGAAAGTTTTCATCTTCAGGTGAGATTTGCACGCAGTTTACCAACTTACATACTGAGCTTTGTGTAGCTGCTTCTTGCCTGTTTTCTGATTGTGTGTTTGTGTTCATGGGCTCAGGTATCTAGAACCCAATGTGGAAAATGATGGAACGCTCCATCCATATGAAGAACTAGAAGCGCAGTTACCGTCAACGTTGGTGGAAGAGCTTCATGGTTTGACCATGCACATTGGTCACCTTTGTGAACTCCCCAGTAGTGTCCTGGCAGCATTTACTATTCAACATCAGGCAAAGGTTGATGTCTTATATAATTTTATTTTTTTTTATTTTTTTTTATTGTGTAACGGTACATATTCAACTTGATAAATTTGGGCTGAATAAGAATTAATCTTTCTTCAGGCTGAAATTGAAGTTATACTTTATGTTGTGGGTTTTTTTTTTTTTCCTTTTATTAACCAAGTGCCATTCCACACCTGAGCTCTGTTTTTTTCTGTGGTTGTTTTTATTTAATTTTTATTTATTTATTTTTATGTCTTAGAGCTTTTAGAAATCTTTCTTCACCGTACAAATAATAATACCGGTTACAGGTTGATAAGTAGACTTGTATGAGTGTAGCATGTTTAAAAAATTCTTTGGTATTTGGACTTACTAATGGTTAGAATTTCTGAGCTTCCCAGTAGAAGGGGCACTTTTTAAAAAAAAAAAACGTTTGAAATTTGACTCAAAATAGGAAAAGATCATACTCATAAAAAAGAAATGTGCAAGCATGGAAGTAGGCACTGCAACATTAAACACTAGTGAAGTATACGCCATTAAGATTTGTGCATACATATGATCATTAATGCTTTCAAATCTTTTAGGAAGAAAGAATGAATGTCAGTCTTTGGTTGTATAAACTAGTATCTGGAAAAGAACGATCCACTGAAAAGCAGCATTTTGAATAGTTTTGTTCATTTAGCTTGTCAGTAGGGCCACTGAGCTGATTAAAGAAACAGTAATTTCAAGTAAACTTTAAGGAAGAAAATGTTGAAATTTTGGAATTACTTTAAGAGCACATTTCAGCAGTTTGTGTGCTACCTAATACTTCTCTAGAAAGGAAAGGATAACTCAGGGTATTGTAATCTGTCAAGCTTGAATTGGGACATAATGTTTAAATTGTAGTTCAGATCAAAGACTTCATGAACATCCTTAATTGTCATGAAGATTTTTTAAATTTATTTTCTTTAACTGAATGGCATGTTTGTGTTTTACAATGTATTTGATTGTAGATATCCATAATGTTCAGTGCAGGCAAAAATATTTGCCCATTTTCAGTCTCAGTATAATATCCAGAATTTCTTAAAGAAATGTTAAAAATAAATAAATGTGTGTATTTCTAATCACAGATCTTTCCTCCATCGTGGCATTTACTACACCTCTACTTGGATATTAATTGGCTAGTATTGGAAGTTCTTCATGTGCTAGGTGAAAAAATGATGAGTAAGTATGCCGTTTTTTTTCTTAAACTTACTCTTCTACATGTGACTTACCTGGATTCCTTATCTTAATATGTCCAGAATAATTTACTACTTTGGTAGGTTTTAAGCATAGCTCTATCTAATCGAGTACACTCTAATATGGTGAAGGCAGATTCTTTGTGAATCTTCACATAGCTCAAATCAAGTGAAACAGTATTAGGAATTTGTTCTGTGCAAACTTGACCAAGATTATGAAGTTTGTTCTCAGCTAATGCTTACAACATGCAACAATATTTAATAACAGTACGCTTTTTGATATCGCAGATAGAAATACGTTTGCAGAGATTGAGAATGCATAACAGTGAACAGCAGTTTGATAAAAACACTGTAAAAAAAATGTCCAAGGATGGACTGGGACAAAGAATCTCAGAAAGAGAGTTTGTATTGTTAACCATATGTGACACTAAGAAAATACTGGGTGATGAAAGAAAAAGCCTCAGTCTGAGGAGCTTGTAAAAGTACAGCAAGAAAAGGGCAAGGCAATACCTTTTTTCTTTTTCTTTTAAAAAAGGCTTTAAAAGGGCAAAAAGTAGATTGATAAGAATAAGCTGTTCATAGAAGCTAGATAAAAAAGGTCATAGAATGCAATTGAAGAACCCAACTTCAACATAGTTCAGTTTGCTGAAGAATTGTTAAAATACAGAACTTTATTTGCTTTGAGAATTGTATCTATTGTTCATGTCCATGCTAGCAAAACGAATCACAAGCGTATGTTTTCTTCTGTAGTCATTGTTTTACTACAATCAAACCTTCCTCCCTCTCCTCACCTGCCTCTTGTTATAAAGTACCAACATAAGTTCCATATTGGAATTGCAACAGTTGGAGTAATGTTGAGGTCTATAGAGAATGCCCTGTATGTTTAGCCCGTGTAGCTGGTACTGAATCTGAATTTTTGGATTAGCTTTTGTCTGCTCTTTGTGCTGTCACAACGCAGCCTTGCTCAGATTAATACATCTTTGCTGTTTCTGCCTGTTTTTGTTACTGGGTAATGTGGGCTGGCTGTTCTAGGATTCTAAGTTTCTTTTATGAGCTGTTGTGAGATAACCTATTTTCAGTAATCTTTTAGAGAAAGGATGGGAAAACTGTTGGAGGGTATTTATTGTACAGAATTCTGTGTTTCTAGATAAAAGTGTTGAAACACTGGAACAGGTTGCCCAGAGACATGGTAGAAGCCCCATCCCTGGAAGTTTTTAAGGTCAGGTTGGATGGGGCTCTGAGCAACCTGATCTAGTGGGAGGTGTCCCTGCCCATGGCAGGGGGGGTGAAACTAGGTGATCTTTAAGGTCCCTTCCAACCCTGACAATTCTGTGATTCTATGAATAATGCAGTAATCCATTTTTGTAAGGGAAAGCTTGTGCTTTTTAACAAGAAAACTTACTAATCAAGACAGTAGTATCTCTACATACATTATTTTGCCTTGTATTCCTTTGTGCCTTGTAGAATTTCATAGATGCTCATCTTGTTCTCTAAAGTACGCTGAGTACAAACCACACTACTGAGACCAATGGCAGGATAGTGGGTTCAGGGCTTTACCCTACATTTCCATGAATAAAAGACAGGCTTGTTCCACATATCTTTTGTTCCACTGATGTCAAGGGAGTCGTACTGTTGAAAAGCTTGTGGGATAAGATCTTTACAGCCTCTTAACTTTACCATTTTATCTGTGTTGATGTCTACAAATGTTCAAGTTGGAGTATGATCATGCCAGCTTTTTACATCAACACATCTAAAGCAAAGTGTTAGACCTCTCCAGAATTGTTTGTCATCAACTTGCATATCTGCAAAACATGTCATGGTTTCAGAACATGCACACTGGCATGTGACAAAGAGGAGCTTGCAGATAAATACATCTTTATTCCACTGCAAAAACTGTGCCAATAAAAGGCTGTAAAGTGCCAAACTACTTTACTGTCAACCAGAATAATACTAGACTTCAATGTAATAACAAAGGGACTAGCTTAGAATGGATGAAATTTCCCAAATGAGTTTGTAAATTAAAATTACATACAGCTCAACAAACCACTTCTAAAATACACAGAATAGAGAAAAAATAATCCTGTCTGTCTTGTATTCCTGCAGCCAAACACAGGACTAAGTAGGTCCAATGTTCTTTTGCGTTTTAGGACAAGTTGTATATGCTAACCATTTCATAAATCTAACCGGAGAGAATTTGACCAGCATCAGTTTGTTTGAAACACACTGTGGAAATCTCATATCTGATTTAATAATTTTGTCCATCAACAAGTACATAAAGGTAACTTTTTTTTCTTTCTATAGGGCACGGGCAGTTAGATACTGGAAACTACATGAATTAGATACTGCACCAATACTTAGATGACTTATTACTGCTAAGTTTTAAATGTTATGTATGGATTTATATCTCCATGTTTTAAAGAGTGTTATTTGTTAGGAGCTCAAATTATGTTATATTTATTCATGACCATCTGGCAGCTGAATGAGAGAGTAATATTGAAATGCACTGTGTACAGAGCAGAAGTGAGTGCCACATTTCCTAAGTTCAGCGTTCCAGGTTTAATGCCAAACATGGCACAGTCTAAAAGGTTTAGAGCTATAGATGTGAAAAAAAAAAAAAAAAAAAAAAAATCTTTTCAAACTCTCTCAACAGGAACAAAAAGAGAATAACTGTAATCCTGGCAGTAAGATAACTGGACACTTAAAGAATGTCATATTACAGTTTATTGTTGCATTGCTTCTTTTTCTGCAACCTCATCTTTCTGTTACAGTGCATTTACGTTTGTCAAGGGAAAACTTGTCCTTCTCTTTCTCTTTTTCTTTCCTTCTATAGCTGCAGTGTTTTTTCTCGCTTGTTTTGAGTACTCCAAAGCTAGACAGTCGTAATAGCTCGGTATAGCAGCTAGTAAAAGAGCTGCATAATCTTCTTTGACTGTGTCACTGTGAAACCTGCTTTAGATGGGCATGAGTGGTCCGTGAGCACAGGACTGAACTCTGAGAATAAGTAGCAGTGACCACTGTATAATTTATGTTTTTCCTTGTACAAAGACATGAAAAATGGAGTCCCCCTTCTTTCACGTTACTGTTTGGGGAGGTTGGGGTGTGGTGTAGTGGAATGGCTGTACTAGCCTTTGTTAACAGTTCTTTAAAAGTATCTTTCTGTAGAGAACTGTGTTACCTTTCAAAATCAATTTTATCTATCAAATTATCTGATAATGCTGCAACCTCCTCCCCTGTCAAAAGGCAAGCAGACAAGAGTAATTTTTTTTTTTTTAAAGGAAGATTGAAATAGTATCTGACCATTGTGTTTTGTCATAGGCTTTGAAATGTCAGATGTTAAAGTGACAGATTTATCCCACTTCCACAGAGCCACATTACAAAGAGAAAATATAGTTTTGCCACTGCTTTTTCTTTAGCTCTCCCTGGGCTTGAGCCACATAGCCTGAACTATTTGTCATTCATTCCTGAAGTGGAGCTTGCACTTGAGCTGGATAAATGTCTCTTCAGATGGTACCTCCTTTAATGTGCATTCATTCCTATAATCCAATAATGGAAATAACATCCCGCAAAATTCTTGAAAACACAACTGAATCCCATAATAGATGATACTGTCAGCTCATCACTAAACAATGTCATTTAAGCTTTTGGCTGAGAATATTCAGAAGTGCAGCTTTTAACATTTATGGGTATCCTTGGAAGGAAGGGATATAAGCTCTAATCCTCCAGACTCGTATTTTCAGATCTGTTTCTTGGGCAGCAATGGTAGCAAGACACTTGACTTGGATCATATACTGAGCCTATAGTGCTCTGAGATATGTATTTCTCTGCCAAATATATGCTTGGATATCTTCTTTCTATTTTTAGCAGCACATCTCTGGCACCAGAGCTCTATTGTCCCAACAGTAGCACAATTTGAGGTTACAACCATTCTTACCAAGATACTGAACTCAAGGTCTTGCAAGAAGTAATGCAGACTATTTCTGAAGAAAATAATGTCTTAGTTGTCCTTAGTCTAACCAATACCCGTAAGGTGTCTTGCTTTGATACTACCAGCCAAACTCTTTTCTGGATGGACACTGCACCACATCTGCTATCTTGTAGAATAGCACAGTAGTAGATGAAGAAACCTAGTTGCTGCAACAACTGTTACTCCATGTAGAAGGCTGAAACTGATGTTTATTCTCAATGTAATATTTACATAAGATTAATTGAGGTGGTCAGGCGATTCCCGTAACAGATCTTTAAATGTGAGAGGAAGCATAAGACACATGAAAAACTAAACAGGGTATGTGGAATGTGAATAATAGAATTATTTAAAATATTTCAATCTTGACTGCATGCTGTTCTTAAATTGACTGTCAGGGTCAACCCTAGCTATTTCACAGGATAAGAAGGGCTCTTTATAGAGAAAGAAAAACAAAATATGTGTCACATTTATAATACATATAAGTTCATATTTAGCATTAAGTGTTCAGTATTTAAACATGATTTGGAGCTGTATGAAAGGAGTAGTTTTAAATGTAGTTTTACATTTTAACAGTGGTGGATAAAAAAGTCTATATCCTTATAGTTTCAAATCTGTGTAATATTCTATTTGTGAGGTACTTGTTCTTCTAACTGTGAGTGAGGTTTTTTTGTCTTTGACTCCCACTTCTGTAATGTCTCTTTCCCACAGCTACTGCTGTCACTGGCATTGCGTATTTTGATTTAAATTTTAATTTACACCGCTAGGTTTCCAAATTCAGAAATGATTTTAAGTACCAGTGTGATTTGAGACTACATGTGCATGAATGGATCAGGAAGAGCACGAGGCTATGAAAATTCAGGATTCATCTCATCACTAGGAATTAGTTGACTAAACTAGTCACCATAGATTCTCTTCATTGTCAAGGAGGGATAGCAACAGGTCTTTCTCCTGCAGTGAGTTAGATGAAATAGTCTCTCTAGGTGCTCATTCCCCTCTGTTTGCTTTAGAGGGGTGTAGATTGATTATTCATACCTGGACTGCTCATTGTTTAGGGATAAACTGAGAATGGGCTGCTTTTGTCTTGCCGCTTCCTACATTTCTGTCACTGTGTCCTTGCTAAAGGTAAAATGTACTGAATTATGCTATTGAAGCAAAACTTTCCTTCCTATATTTACCACCTCTGAATGCAGTTCAGGATTCATAGGTCCTAAGGCAGAGTAAGTAAAGTTTTCACTATAGTATGATTATTCCAAATACAGTGCTGGTAGGTCTTAAAAACATTAAAGCATACAAAGAATTTTTATGTATTTAGCACTTACTTTGCTGTTTTGCTTATTTTGTTTCACAATCCAGAGAACGTAAAACTGAAAGATGAATCACAAGAAGACTATTTTCCATTTGAAATGCATCAGTCTGAGTGAATTTTGTTAAATATGGAATAGTAATCAAATAACGTACATGACTTGAAATATGCTGTTTTCTGCATATTAAAATAATGCCTTGCAGTAAATTTACCCAAAAGCAGATTTTGTGAAATGTTGTGGGAACATTAACATCCTCATGCCAACAAAAACATATTCTACTAGCGTTATGCCTAGTCATTAAGGATTTTTTCAGTTAAAAATAACAGCAATAATAGCTATTAAATCATTTTAAATCTTTTTTTTTCTTATCTTCCCAAGGACATCAAGAAAATCTAATCAATCATTTTCTCTTTTCCTTACTGTCAGACAATGAATCAGTATTTATTGCACTTCCTTTTCGTTTAGACCTCAGAATCCCATTTTCATTTCATTAAATAATGTTTGCAAGTGACTCAGAAGAAACTAAGAAATAGCACAACCTGTAACTTACGTAGAATTAGGAAAGTCTTTGTTGTATGGGAGATATATTTTGGATGTTAGTGCAATGATACACTTTCCAATGTGTGATTGTAGCTATATTACATAACCGCAAAAAAAACCCCAAACAACCAAAACCAGAAGAAATATTGGTACATAAAATGCAATTTTAAGAATAACGCTTCTCCGAATAATTGTATTGTATGTTCTCTTTCAGGTGAGACCTTCTGAGGCTCTTACGAGTCACCATTACCCCTGTACTTGCATTAAAGAATTATGGGTTCTACTTATTCAGCTGCTGGACCACAGAAATAAAGGGTATCACACAGAGGTAAGGGAAGAATCCTGTTGCATATGCATGCATGTTACATATGCAGTAGAGTTGCCAGATGTTCCCAGGTTGCCATGAATGCGCTAGTTCACGTATCTGATGATAGAACTGAACTTTTTATTTGCTTTAGGAGGACTTACACGCTATGGTGCTTTAGGCCGCCGTCTTGAATGTGTGGCAAGTCCTGAGTCTGGGTTTGGTTATGATCTAGGGCACTGATCAGGAATGCTTCTTGTACTAAGGAAAGCAAAGCAAAGGAACAGGCTGTGAAAGCTGTATGATAGAACAAAAGAAAAGAAACCATCTTTACCCATTTAAAAAAAAATAAAAATAATTGCAATTTATGTGTTCTGTCATGCGATGATTCATCTCCAGGCATTAGAAACACGGATATGGTCAGACCAATGATCCATCTAGTCCATGTTTCTTTTTGATACCTGTATCATAGCTGCCTATATAAGAACAATCTGGATTTTGCTTTTGAACCTTGTAGTTGCTGACTTCTTTGGATGCCCCTTTGTACTTTTGTCAGAAGACCCAATCACTGCCTTAACTAAACTGATGCGACTTTTTATGGCTCTTCAGTTGTTATTTTTTTTCTGATGTCTCCTACCTTCTAGCTTTTCTAGGCTGAAGAGCCTTACTGTATTCAGTCATTCTTTTTACAGGTGCCATTTTCTACTTGTTATCATCTTTGTCACCCTTCTCCTAACCTTTTTCCATACTACTACATCCTATTTTGAATGACAGAGTATTATACCAGGATTCTGTGCAGTATTCCAAGTATGAGTTAGGGGACCATATGATTTTATACATTGCATAATGATGTTTTCTATTTTGTTCCTTTCCTTTGCTAATGTTTTCTAGTGTTTTGATTTTTCTTTCTTGACTGCTGCTTAGAATTGAGCTGATGTTTCTCTGAGTGAATATTAAGAAGTGTCAAAATCCTTTGAAACTTTTCTGAAATAATGTTTATAAAAACCAAAGCTGCCATATGTGCAGTGAGTACTGTTCACTTAGTATAGAATGAAGTACTTCACAGTAGAGTCTTTGTACCAATAGCTATTTACTTGTAATGACAGCAGATGTAAAGGTGGACAACACAAGTGAAACTTCATGAGTGTTATTTGCACTAGCACTCCAAAGCACACTAAGGATGCAGCTCAGGTGGATAAAATACAGGCACAGGCTGTAAGAAGTAGTAATATTGTGGTATTGACAGGGATTTGAGCCAAAGAGAATTAATTAGTTTTTCAGTGCTGAAACAGACTTGGAATCAGGGAATTTGAACCTTGGTTTACGTCTTTCAGAGTGATTCTCTACCATCTACTTTATATTCCTCCTTGTTAGGTTAGTCTAGCACTAATTTTTATTTTTCTTTTTAAATCTGTTATAAAAATTCTTCATTAAAGAACTCTGAGCTTTCTCATGTTAAGTATCGGTGCACCATCCTATCTGCACATTGCCATTCCATCAGCTTGTGCTGATGTCACTTGGGCAGATCCAGCTTTGGTTGCAACATGGCCAAAAGCTGTTTCCCGAAGAAATGTGGCGACCCAGACAGAGGTCCCACACAAACAGGTAGGTGTCCAGGCCCCCAGCTGCCGGGAGTGCTGGAGCCTTCAGTGCGAGCAGATAAATGACCTCCTCAGCCTTGTAGCAGACCTGAAACAGGACATTGTAAGGCTGAGGACTATCAGGGAGTGTGAGAGGGAGTTGGTCTGATGGAGTCAGACTCTGTCTTCCCTGAGAGAGTCCCAAGAGCCATACAGAAATCAGGATACTGAGGGCTCCCTGTCCTCTTGCTGTCTATGCCAAACAGGATGTCTTTAGAAGGTAGGGATCATTGGAGACAAATTCCTGCTAGGTGTGGCAGGTGTGGCACCCCACTAGCCACCAAAC
>VWZK01024921.1:0-35585 GCA_013396935.1 Baryphthengus martii | reverse complement strand
AGGGGCCAGGCCCGCTGGCAATCCCCACAGGGAAGGGATCTGTAATGCATCAGAGGTGTAAATGTAATCGGAGGAAGCTACAGTAGTCACAAACTTATCAGCATGTGTGAAAGCAGCACTTTGCTTTTTTTTTGGTTTTACTTTCATTTTTACAGCAAACATATTTAACATAGCCATTTCAAGTTTTACATGAAGCATAAATCAAGGAGAAATGTGTATTGGCCACAATACAGGTTGTTTTGTAGCTTTTAAATTTCTTAAGTGTTAGGTCATTTTACTTACAAGTTAAATAGCTGTCTGTAAGAGGCCTTGGTTGGTAATAAATCATCCTTCCAATAATATAAAACACACCATTTATTTACAACATGTATGGTCTTCCAAGTAGTTCCACTAGCTCGTAAAGAACAAGAGCTCCTATGTCATCCCTACTGAGACCACTGCAATAAAGAGCTGTTGGAATGACTCTGTTCTCAGTAAGTGCAATCAGCTACAGCAACAGCAGCTTTTATGTGCTTTTCCTCCCCTCCAGGAAAACCTGAGATATTTGTGCAATATTAAAGAGCTGTGATGGTTTGAACCAGAGTGGGATCTTACTCCTCCTATGCTCTCACTGGTTTTGGGAGTGGAGTGAGGTTAACACCGAAGAGGGTGAGAATCATCCGTTAGGACGGTTTGTTTTCATAAGGGATATAATTGATTAAAAGGAAGGTTAATTGAATATTATGCAGCTGCCACAGTAGTATGAACTCCAAGCTCTGTTTATAAACAACATTTGTTGCAGAAGGGTTATTACCCACTTAATAGTTGGAGCAATGAGCTTTTGGATCCCTGTTTATTCCAGGATGGCCGAGTAGTAAAAATGCACATACTGGTACATGACCTCGTGCGGGCTCCTAGGAAATCTCAGCTCAGTTTAAGTAATGAATGTGTTCTTACACAGGCAGAGGTGTGTTCTGATCAAACTTTGAAATGAAATACCAGTTAAAAAGCAGCATTTGGTCTAGATTAGAAACCTACTTTCAGTGTTTGAAGTAGAAAAGTGGTAGGAGCTGATCCAAGTCTCCAGCGCCTTTTGTCAATACAAAAGCTCTGAACAATGTCTTTTCAATAATATTACCACATTTTTTTTTCCATGATTCTTGGATAGTACAGATATGTGTGATATTTATCCAATGGATTTGCAGACTAACAGGATCATTAACACATTAAATCAACATCTTGTTCACTGGCTCAACCTCAGACTGTGCTGAGGATGATTAGATTGGTGCAAGAGATTTCCAGGAGCATGGGATTCATCTCACCCTACTAGAGAAGGTATCTGATACAAGCTGGCTAGATAGGATCTCTCTGTAATCAATCATGAGAGTGACAGATGTCTTCCAGAGGAAAACCCACCCCATCCTATGTGTCTAAAACAGGAAAGATTAATTCTGTCTTGGGATATGCCAATCTCTTGTCATGGACTCTGATGATTGGGTGAGAATTTGTCCCAAACTGTCATGGTTTAACCTTTACTGGTAACAGCCGCCCGCCCACTGCATCCCCTGCCTCTCCCTCCCCCCTCCTCCTTTGGGATGGGAAGGAGAATTGTGAGAAAAAGGGTGAAACTCCATCGGTTGAGATAGAATAGTTTGATACAACACCACACAGAGAGAAGATACAATAGTAATTACAATAATGCTGATGAAATAATACACAATGCCACTAACATAAACCATGAGGCTTCACCCAGTACCCAAGACATGCTGTCCCTGCTCCAGTGGCACACTGAAGCCTCATGCTGAAAACTTGCATCCCAGCCTGGGCCAGCCCTCCCTTACATAGAAGGCATGATGTCAGTAAGGCATCAAATATCTCATTCGCTGGTTCGGTTGTTTATCCTGGTTGTAGTCCCTCCCAGCTGCTTGTGAAAATTAATCCTATTCTAGCTGAACCCAAGATACAAATTTACCTTTTTCTACCAATCAGCTCAGTAGAGATCCTGCATGGAGGAAAATAAGGACATCCACTTCAGTTGCTTCTGCATGAAACTGGCCAACCACTTTGCTCAACAACTGACTTTATTACAAACTCATTGCTCGTGCCCATGAGCATCACCTAAGAACAGCTTCCACCCTGCTTTAAAGTTTTAGCCCTGTCCACATCAAGCCGCCTCTATGAAACAAAGTTAAAAATCAGTCACTTGAGTGGCAGACCTAACTCTTGCTGCAAATTAAATCTTTCTCGTCAATGAGCTGGACCAGGGTCTAGCTGCATCATGACCGATGTATCTGCTGCTCACCGTATCATTGCTTCCTGTCAAGTACACAGTGGACAGATTAATTTCTCCTTTCTCCAAATCCAATATTCAACTTGTCACTGTCATTGCCCAACACAGCTCTGTTGATCTGTCCCATTTCTGCTTCCTTTTGGACACTGACCAATACGGTCAACAAGCCATTTTACTGGGAGTCTTCATTGCCAAATTTTTCCAGCCCTTGCTTTGAGCCCTTCTCCTGTACTGTCCCTGCTGCTCTGTCATGCTTCTTCAAATCACCTCTCCCAAGAGACCAGTGAAAGACAACTGGGCAGCATGGCTGTGCTTGCAGCAGCACCCCAGTCTCATGGCCTCTCTTTCTGCCACCTTCATGCCATTGTTGACTGGAAGCTCTTCAAGGCAAGATCGTTGCACATACCTTCAGTGACTCACACACCAGGACCATCCAGCTCACCAGGTATTCCTGAGCATCACCAGAGTAAAAACAACCATGTTGGTGTGGTAATGACAGACGAGACCAACCAACCAAAAAGAAATAACAACAGGCACAAAGAATTATGAAAAAAAATTACTTTTTTAATGTACAAAAGGTTTATATACAGGTTCAGCGTGATACCTCTGTTCTTATGATGTAGAAAACAGCTAAAAATGTTCTTAAGATAGAAATTTGACAGAACAATTCACCTACAGTACTTTTAGTAATGATGTCTTCTATACATAATATATACAGTGATGGAACGGTAATGATAATACTTTTTTTCAGTAAATGAAGGAAGACCACCACTGGAAGGTCTGAGAAGTCTCAAGTCATTGGAAATTTGTGTTTGTGTTTGTATTTGATCTTTTGCTAATGAGCTATCCGTGAAGAGGGACTCAATAGCCATCATTGCCCTATGTAGCTGTTGAAAAAACCAGATTAGCAGTTGAAGGACACGTGAAAGCCCGATCCATCTCAGCACAAGGAATGCCCAGTGTCCTCCAAACATCCAGGACAACATCCAACTCCCAAAATATGTCCTGTCTTCTTTTTATAAATGCAAAGGCAAGGTCAAGGTCAGTAACTGCAGGAGAATATATACAGCGAACTATAAAACACAGCTTTCACAGGAGACATAAATAAACAGCCAGGCATCTTGCTTTGCTTTCCTGTCCTCATGCACCCTGGACAACAGCAGCAGTCACAGGGGCCTCAATGAGTGAAGGGCAGGGATAAGGGCATCCTATCTGAACCCTCTTTGTTTGGGATGAAGGTAAGTGAGATTGCAGGATAGTGAGCTGCACCTCTTTGCACCAGCTGTACACAGGGCTACCTGGAAGTAGCACTGTCCCAACTCACGACTGCCAAGCACGGCTGCTGCTGTATCTGATAATGCAAAGTCTGCCTGGAGGTAACTTGTGGCATTTTCATGCCAGCCTCTAGTCATACTGGAAAAACTGAGCCTGACATCAGTTTGTGCAAAATGAAAGCAGGGACGGCAGAAAGCACCTTTATAGAGCTGTCCCTGTCCTGTGCAGGGATGGAGTCAGATGTAAGTGAGAATATCCCATCAATATAATGTGGAGAAGAGAGACAGGAAGGAGAGAGTCAAGCTCTGCAGATGCTTGTCCAGTCAAACTGTGAGAACCTGAGGGGGATGTCACATGTCCTCTGCCCTTCAACATATGCGGTGTAAAGTATCTGATACCACAAGAGCAGGAAGAGAAGACTTCCTTCCTCCTTCCAAGAGCAGCCAGGAGTTAAGCAGGGCCTCCTGTCCAAGCATACACCCCCCACCACTTCTACCCTTTAGTCTAATGATAGCAAAAATAAATAGCGCAACTAAGACTGACTTTAGTGTCAGGTGGGACTGGCCCGGAAACAGCTAATGGTTATTACAAGTACTTATATTGGTGGTGGGTTTGGCTTTGGGAGGTCCTGCTCCTGCCATTTCTTTCCCAAGGACATTTCAAAAAAATTCTCACTCACTGAGCTACTATTTTGACTGACATACCTGTTCTGAGACTATCCAGATGCTTGGCTAAGTTGTGGACTGCAGGTGCAGCGCTGGACTGAACGAGGCTGGATACAAAGCTGTACATTGTAGCACAGAGCGCCACCCAAACTAATGTCCTGGGTTGTTCATGTTGTATTTTATGGAACACAGAAGCTCTTTTCATGCTGACCAATGCTGCGGGACACACTAACATAGCGCTGGCTGTGTGCCAGTAAGCCTCCTTGCGAAGCAGTATGTATTATCTCATGCTTGGCCTCGCATCACTGCAGCCACACGCCTCTTGTGTGCATGAAGCACAGGCAGAGCCCTGCATGAAGTAGATTACACAAACAAGCCATGGCCAGGCAAGCCAGCTCCCACAATGCCGACACAGGGCAGACCAGGCTGAAACAATCGTAAAACTCTTTTAATTGCTTTTGTACGTGCACACCTCAGCAAGGAAAACCCAACAGAAAGCGAAGCCATTGCAAAGCTGCACAGAGATATGGCAATGCGTGCTTCGGAGATCTGACGTGAAAGATGCATGAGAGGCCCCTGCAAAAAGCCACTGCGCTCAGAGGGCACAAAGTTATGCACGTGTGTCAGTCTGCACGCCAAAGCCTTCCTGCCACGGGGGATTATTTCCCAGTGATTGCTGTTTGCTCTGCTCACGATATAAACCACGTTGTAAACACATCTGATCAAAGCCTGCATTCACCTTTTATGTGTCTCATCAACGTGTCTTTCCAATGTTTTCTCAGAAACAGCACTATGTTTTTATAAATGTACATTTTATATACGCTTCTGGCAATACACTATATTTGATTTTTAAAGGAAGAGAGACCTTGGCTACTGAACATGAAAGCATGGTAAGGCACTTTGCTGAGAAGCTGTTTGGAACCAACGCTCTTTGCAAGGTATAAAGCTATTTACAGTATAAAACAATACTGCTGACAGAGGGCTTGTTTGGAGATGTAACTAAACCCTGCTCTTCTCAGAGCAGAATGCATAGTATGGCTTCTATTCTGATTAAAACTGGACCCTATCGTTTCTTTTTGGAGCAAGTTGAAAATGGAATTTTTTTTGCAAATGTAACAAAACCAATGGCGAGTGCTATTTAATGGCTGCTGAGGAGGGAGGTTCCTTCTCTAACCATGCTCATGTTGTCTCCTAGCTTGGTGGTGATACCGTTCAGTGCTCTGGGAAACCAAGACAAAAAATAATACTAGAGGTGCACCCTTGTGGTGCTGAACTGCCTGGATATAGCTTACATAATTCTGTACAGAGACATTTTAAAAGTTTCATTTTGAATCCTTTTAATGTACTTAATACTCCTAAAAAATTTCTACTCTATGGCAAGATTATTTTTGAAAAGCACATTCATAAAACTGCTTCACGCAGAGCTCCTTGGATAGCGCTATGGCCTTGTGCTTTAGTATTACGACATCAAGTTTAGAAATTTACTCTCTTCCGCTAGTGTGGTTAGCATGGAGTTCATATCGCCTATTGCCATATTGCTTATCCCCGCGGGTATGGTGGGCAGTGTCAGAGAGTTTCGTGGAGTTGTCAGGCGAGAGGAGTTCTGGGAGAGGTTCTGCAGGATGCTGGGGCTCAGGGTTCCTGACATCAGGCTCGAATGGTCCCCATCGTCCATGATGGCATCAAAATCTATCTGGGGTGGCTCAAGACCTTGCGAGTCTACCGTGCTGGACACCTGGTTTGCACCCGGGGAAGGCAGAGCGGACGGCTTGCTGTTCAACGTGCACTGCTGCTGTCTGACCTGGCAGTCTGCATTATTATCAAAGCTGCTGTTCTGTTCATACATGTGGATTTGACCGTAATAGTACATCAAATTGTTTTCCCTTGTGCCATCTGCACACTGCTGTGCTGCTGCTGGCAACATGTCCTCAGTTCTTTTACGCATGGCCTCTGCGGTCCCCTGCTCTGAGCTGACAGTGTTTGTAGAGTGGGGAGTTCTCATGTAGCCCAGCTGCTGGACGGTGCGTAGGCCTCGGGATCTGCTGGCTGGGCTTGGCTCAGGTGGAGGATGAGGCTGGACCATGCCGGGAGGATACGCCTGCGTGGCTGAGCCCATCATGCTCTGCTGAGGCTCGAAGCTGGGCTGACTTGTGGTCATGATGGGCTGATGAAAGGCCTCCTGAGACATGGAGAAGTTCAGGTGGGTTTGATGAGATGAGTAGTTTTGCTGACTTGGTTCATGCATGACCTGACCCAGTATTGTGCGCTCACTGTTGCTGCTGACCATTAAAGAAGGGTCAGTCGCCATGTCCATTTGCTGAGGGTAAAGATGGGGTCCAGACTTTGCTGCCATGTTGCTACAAGAAGGAGAGATTTGATTTGGGTTGCCACTGATTCCACTGGGACTCAGCATCTGATGAGGTTGGTTATACCCTGTGTGCAAGCCCACACTGGGGTTCATATCAGGGCCTAGATTCATTGGCTGCTGCCGCAACTGCATGCAGTTTAACCTCTGCCCCTCCATGCCCTCATTTCTTTGCATAAAGCTCTGCTCTGCTATGTTCATACTGTTCTCTGGCAGCTGCATCTGCTGCTGATTGTAGTTCTGGTACTGACCAAAGTTCTGCTTCTGCTGGACCACCGCTAAGTTCCCTTGTGAAAACTGCTGCTTTGGCTGATTGGACATGATATCCACTGTACCCGAGCTGACTTCATTCCACTGGACAGGCATGTTATTTTTATTCATGTCTGAGGAAGTATCAAAGCTCATGGGACACTCTGGCATCATGGGTCCCAAATGGCTCATGCTCACCTCGGCCACTGCCATCCTGCGCTGGCTGGGCAAGGCTGGAGGCTGCAGCTTCCTGCTTCCCTGGAAGTTCTGCATCTCACTGCTGTACCCCATGGAAGTGCTTTCAGCTACTGTCCCACTGCTCTGGGATTTGATGTATTGCACCACGTCATCTGGAAGCATAATATCATCATCTCCGATAGGTACGTCTTCTTCCCTGGACATGGCTTCCATGGTAATGTTTTCACTGATGCTCAGTGGTCGGGGTGAGTAGGTGTGCCGGGGGAGGCTCCCATCTGAACGCCCGTAGCTCTGGAAGCCGAAATTCCTCCTCTCTGCAGGGTGAGGAGGATGGAAGGGATTCATGCTGTTGGTGCTGTTGAAGCGGTGAACTCGTGGGAGGGCCTGGGGGTCTCCAGCAGGTCTCCTCACTGGGTCGCTTGCCCGTCTTGTGCAGTTGCCCGGCACCTCATGGGGAAATGCTGCACCTGATGGGTAGCCATATGTGTTACCATCGCTGCAACGCCTGGGGCCAGATGGGAGGCGGATGGAGGACAAGGTGGGGTCTGGACCATCCATAAGTGAGATCCTGTTCTTCAGGGTCATCCTCTCCATGCTTGGCAGGGGAGTTGGAGGAGGGCCTCCTGTGGCAGCAGCGTACTTGGCTTTCAGTCTGTAGTGCTGAGCTGGTGTGAGGTTCAGCAGACCCGGCATCCCGCTGCACTGGCTCACCTCGCTTGACCGACGGGAGGCGTCTGTCGAAATTGGGTCGTAGGAGTCAGCAGAGCTCATGTTATTGGGACGATGCCCGAGCTGTGAAGCCTCACTGGAACGGCGGCTGGAGAAGTATGGGGAGATTCCTGATGATCTGCGGCTGACAGTGTAGGCGGAGCTGATGGTGCTTGTTGTACTATCACGGCGCTCGTTGAGTTGGTTCAGCATTGTAACTTCATTCACAGACAGCTCCATTATTCTGGGATTAGGCAGTGTAGCAGAAGAACCACCACTCTTTTCTAGAATAGAGCCTGAGAGGAAGGTTGCAGGAAAAGAAAAGGTTTAGTTAACTGAGAAATTCCACTTGGTAGTGTTCTTGGTGCCAGAACAGAGACAGACAAGGCCACCCCCAAATATTTTACAGGAATCATAGTGAATTTCATTTGCTGCCAGTGAATTCAAAACTTCATCTCGAGCTCTGCGTCCATGCACAAAGAGCAAGAAGGCTAGAGAGAGAAGACAAGAAGTCCCTGCTGAAGAGCCTTTGCAATGTGGACCCCACTGACACTCATCTGCTGAGAAAGTGCCTCCACATGGGCTTCCCTTAGTAGGGAAAGAGTAGGACTTGTGTGAACATTGCTGTGGAGCCAGCACACAGCTACAGTCACAGCTGCTCACCAGGACAAAAGCACAGCAGTCAGGCATAGCAGGCTGTGAGCCCAAAAGTTGACACTCAGAGGCTCTCTCCTGAGTAAGACAAGAAGCTCCAATATAATAAGCCCTTAGGTTTAGTATAACCCATGCCCTATGCCTTGGGACTTCTTAGGAAAGTCAGAGGAGCACTGAAGGGATCATAGCTATGCCTTTATCAAGAATTCCCAGCATATGGGGAAAACTAGCATATGAAGCTGTAGGCAATAGCCAGAAGCTCTTGAAGTGATGTAATGCCTGTCAGAGCAAGATCAGGAACAGCGGGCTTGTCTGGATTGCTGCTATGCTCCATCAGTCGCCCAGGAGGCAAAATAGCTCTCGGAGAACTGTTACTGCTGCAACAAACCCAGGCAGTCTTGAGGCTGCCACTGGGACAGTGAGGAGAGCAGTGGCTGTACACTGGACAAGCCTAGAAACAAGGACACCAACACCTCTGTCTTCTTTCATAGCTCTGTAGCATAAGCATCTGGGTTTCTGTTGCACATCACCAGATGGCTGTACTTACAGCAAAGCTTTCCATTTTACCTGACCTCTCTATCCAGCAAGGGCTGACTCAGAGGCAGTAAGGAATGATTCTCCTCCAGAGTAGACTGCTGGTTATGAAACCAGGGTGAGACCTGGGAGGGCTCCTACATGACATAGCCCAGGCCAAGGGCTTACCATTTCCTGAGATGGGAGGCAGCTTGGTGTTTCTAGCTTGTGGAGCTGGGCTCACCCATGAGCAGGAATCCTTAACTGTCTTGAGTTTCTCTTTCTTGAGCTGTTCAAGTCGTTGCATCGTCGTCATGTGTTTCCTCAGCTGCAGGCTGACTGTTGAATTACCAGATGAGACTGTTGAGTCCACAACAGGAGCATTGTCATCCAATGCTGTCAGATCTCCCAGACTTCCCCCACTGTGCATGTTCATTTCCACTCCACTGTCATTGTTGTTGGTGCTGCCAAGGGGTGATGGCTCACTGCTGCATGATGACTGGCCACCAGGACTGGACTGACACATCTTGGGGAAGGAAAAGAGAAGAAGTTAGGCATGTGGAAACATGGATGGAAAGAAATCAGGAGCCCAACATCCCCAGTGGTTTCCACACACATGGTCCTATCCCAGGATATCCCCTCTCTTGTTACCCTTCTCTGCAGCAGGATCTCAACTCTAACAGAGGGCAGAGCAGCACCCCACAGCGGTGGGTT
Source organism: Baryphthengus martii (assembly GCA_013396935.1). Classification (NCBI taxonomy): domain Eukaryota; kingdom Metazoa; phylum Chordata; class Aves; order Coraciiformes; family Momotidae; genus Baryphthengus; species Baryphthengus martii. The sequence continues at coordinate 25,975 of VWZK01024921.1, read as the reverse complement.
CAGCTGCAGGATGGAGAGAAATCAAATACTGTTGCTCCAAAAGATTAAGGACAGATGCTTCTCAAGGAAAAACAGCATAGTATTAAGGCCTAAGTATTTCAGATACCAATGTATTTCTGTCTATAAAATGCCCTAACATATAATTAGGTTACCTGACAAACTTCCCAGCAGATAAAAACTTGTTTCACTGTTTGTAAACTCCTACTTGTAGATAAGGCAGATAAGCACCGTAAATATTATTTACATTAGGAATTGCACTTCACATTGAATAGTTTACTTTCAGCAGACACTGAACGGTCTGATCTTGCTCTGCAATAGCTGTTGCTGTTACCAGACATGATGCCTTGCTTCTCTGTTTGAGACTCATGTTCCAGCAAAAAATGGGAGTGTTGCCTCAGGCTGAGGTGGGAGCAGAGCGTGATGCAGTGTTTTAGTTTGCTTGGTAGCAGCCCTCATGGGCAGGGCTGCCTAGTTCTGATGGCCTCACTGTCCTTCATTTGGAATGACAGGGATTGAAATCCCAGGATTTAATGGCAAGTTGTGATGCTGGAGAAAGGCGGCAAAGGGACTCCTCAGGCACTGTGTTCTCCCCCTTTCAGTGCTCAAGCAAATATCCCGTGTCCCTCCCCAATGCCCGGTATGCCTCTGTCTCCATCACACATTTCAATAAAAAGGATTTCTTTGCTCACCTTAGTACCGACTGTCCTTAGGAAGATAGAGTAAGGAAGGGTAAGTGGGAATAAAGAACAGATTATTAGGACAAAGACAGCATTAACAGAAAGGACCATATTAGTAAAAGGAAGAAGAGAGCAGTGCAGAACACAACACAAATTGCTAACATCTCCCTTCTCTTATACCCTGTCTTCCCTCTTTGTGGGCTTAAAGACCCCTATGAGACACTTCCTACCCATCTCCATGGATTTGGGATGAGACCCAAAGATAGGTCAAACAAGGGGCCTTGGAATGATAGGAACCAGTGAAGCATCTCATCCCTCCCACCACCCTGACCTTAACCAGTAAACAGGAGTTGGACACAGACCCGTCAGGTCAGATGCTGCACACTAGACGTGCATGAGTGAAGTATGCAGTGCAGGATGGGGAGAACAGAAACATCCAGCTCATGGCCCTGCTACCAGCTAGATGGCTTGGCTGCAACCCTGGAAGTGTGGATTCCTAGGAAAAAAATCTCACACCTTTGAGAGAAACAGGGTGGGGAGCCGTGATTGTGTCCATGTTTTCATAGGAAAAAACAAACCAACAAAACACACAGAGGAAGAGTACTGGAGAAAAGTCATTCTGTCCAGTGGTTCTCACACTCAGTTTTTGTAACTTAATACAGAACCTTATCAGCCAAACTGTTCCTTTAGTCGGCTTCAACTTGTGGCCATTCATGGGGCTGTAAAGTATGATCACAGCTGATGGCAAGCCTGTACTCTGTGGGCCACAACACTGCTCCCATGTTTACTCCTGGTTTCATTCCCTTGCTGCATTGTCCCACTACAATCTTCTATGGCAGGTGAGAGCTGTATATTGACCTGGTGTACTCCTACGCAGTCTGCTCTAGCTGACCTTGTTAGAGTAGGCAAACTAGACAATCTCAAGAGATTCCTGCCACCCTCAGTGATTCTGTGCTTCAGTGTATGATGCACGTGACCGGAGAATTTAACTTGCCTTAAGATATCCAACAAAAATGAAACAGCTACTTTTATCCCCATTGGTTTCATCTGAAACCCTGCAACAGAGCAGTGCCAGGAAAGCTGCTGTGCAGTAGCAGCCTGGAAAGAAAAACAATGAAGGGTACAAGGAGGAGGTAAAAAGGAACTTCTTAAACTAGGACTTCTGCTTCAAGAAGCATTCCTCAATCTTTGCCCTATGGTAGGTGCTCAGTTTAAATTGGTGAAGTAGGTAAAGCTCATTTGAGTTTTACCCACTTTCACAGCACAGGGAGGCCAAGCTCAACGCTGGGCATGATGACATTCCAATAACTAAGAGGGCAGGAATTTCTGATGATGGGTAGGAAGGAGCAAAATGTACTACACTGTGCCCTGACCTGTGATTTCATCTCTCAACATGAACTCTAGGGCGTTGGCAGGTGAAGGGCAACTGCCTAAAGAGGTAAATGGCATGCAAAAGCTTCATGTGCCCACTGCATCGGAGTAATTAGGAGCCGCGTCATTTCTGCCAAGAGCAACTGCTCTTACCACAGAATTTTCCATTTTTATCGTTTTGACTTGTAAACAATCCTCCATGCTCCTTGTCGTTCTGTTGGCCTCAGGGGTCTCCTCTGAAATCTTGCTGCTCTGCTTGGCGCTTGCCTCATTATCCCCATTTTCCTTGAACGGAGGTGGCCTCGGATGAACATCGTTGCGCTGCTTCTTCGTTACGTGGGCATCAGGCCCGTGCACAGTCTTGACGTGTTTCCTGAGAGAGCTAGGGTCTGTGTACCGCTTTGTGCAGCCGGGGATTTTACAGACGTAGGGTTTCTGTCAATGCAAACAAATCTTAGGTTATATTTAGAACCAGTCCAAATGTTCCAGGTAAAGTGTATGGGCTAAGAAAATACAATGAGTATAGCGGCTGGCAGCAGCAAAAGGTGCAGCATCTGCTTCACAGGATTCTGTAAGACTGAGATCTCTAAGATGTGATATATGGGCTGCTGTTGATCTACATAGACCTGACTAGTCATTTGATGTTGGTTAAACATCTTGTTTTCAATTTCTAGATTAAAAGATGGCTAAGAATTCATAAAATACTTTCCTAATATTACTTTCCTGTGTATGTTTTTGCCTGGGTGGCCACAGGAATGTTTCCTGATTACAGATGGGAGAGAGGTGATGTAGGAGACTGGTCATAACACATTCTCTATGCTAAAGTGAGGAGACCAAGAAAATGTCTTCTCTCTGCTAAGCGGGGGGAGACGAAGAAAATGTCTGAGACCTCTGGCTGATGGAATTGCAGTGAAATCAAGCCAGACTGGATTCACCCTACCCAATCTATCATACCACTTCTTCACCTGTCACCTTGAAATCTGTTATTGAGCAAAACAAACCACAGGCACGCAATGTGGGTTTTTTTCAGACGATAGCACTCAAGTCCTAAATTCATGAATCATTGATCGCCATGCTTCTCAAAACCGGAGTCAGCAAACACATACTTTCCTTCTTTCAACTTTTTTTTATAGAGCTTCCAATTCCAAAGTGCTAAAATACTGTAGTTGTTTGAGCTGATACTACTGTGCTGGAAGCTCTGAATTCATCACAAGTTCTGCTTTCAGCCTCACAGTTACTCTACATATTTTTCTGCCAATGCACTAGGACAGATCCATGAGAAAAAAACAGATAGATGCTGTTTGAACGCTACCCAAAATGACCATTCCCATTCTTTTTTTTAATATGTTTTGCAATTTTGTCCAGAAGCTTAAGCGAAAAAACCACAGAAGAGTATATACTCACTGCTGAAAGCCAGAATCATCACATGAAAAACACTGAATGTCTGTTTTTTTATTGAAGAGTATGCTTCCTGACTGATTTTGGTACATCACTTGAATGAACTAAATCCTCCCGATGCCCCACTGAGGTAAATATTTAATATATTTTAAAGTTGAGTAAACCAACAAAAAGTTTGTTTATAAACCTCACGGAACCTTTTGGATGAGGCATTATAGAAATATTATTGCTGCTATTAAAATTTGTTCTAAAGAGCAGAAGTCCTACAACAAATGCTAAAACAGTTCGAGGATATTTTCTGAAGATCCTTTAGGCCCAATAGTTCTGACTTTTCAGACACCAGTAGTTAAGGCAGCACGATCACCGTTGCTTGGACAGAAGACACTCCACCTAACGGGATACAATCATCCTCTTCATCAGGCCATATCTCTTGCAATTGAGCTAAGCACAACTGCTGTTTTGTTGGCATGCCTTCATATATCCCCCGGGTTATCCAGATTCTGATATCTAATGCAGCACATGCCATAGTGAAGTCAACTATTTAGATATCTCAGATCGCTCCCTCATGCTCTCATACTGATGCAGCAGGATGGGAGAACTGGAGAACTCCCAGGCACTCAACGGAACTGAATTTCTGCATTTTGCCCCTGTTTAGCTTAAATTGGAGAAAATGTCACTCAGAGCTTTTGGCTGGCCATGAACTCTTGCCACTCTTCTGTGTATGCACTGGAGACTGGTCACAGGATGAAAGCCCATTTCCCAGGGGTAACTCTAGAGGCATCCCCTGAAGGGATTTTAATAGTCACTGAAAGTTTAAAACTAAATATTGCGACATTTCATCAACCAAACAAAAGCCAGTGTGGTAATATATCCCCAGCCTTGAGCTTTGGTGTGTTTGGACCATACACCTACATCCTGTCACACAATGATGGAGACAAATACAGCGAACCTGTAACTTCCCCTTTAGAGAAGACATGGATGACTGACTCTGAAACTGTGGTGTTTCCCAAGTAAACACTGCAAGCAGAGGAAAATATTTAGTAGGTAGCTAGGAACCACAACAGAGTTACCAATGGGTAGTGGGCAACATATATAGCCACAAACTCCTGCTTTGCATTCATGTGGTTTTGTGAGCCAAGGTCTCAGTGCAGTTTGCTAGCCCACTGGTTGCAGGACCCTCACCTGAACCTGCTTCCCAATGCAATAAGCTTTGCTGTGAGGGCCGTCACATGTTTGCAAAGGATTGTGTTACATGTTCCTCAAAAAGACTGTGTCAAATACATGTCCCAGAGAGCCATTATATGATATATGAAGCCTACAAATCTCCCAAAAGTCTTGGGGCATGCCTGTGTTGCATCAAGGAGGGTTAACAGCAATCCAGCAGTGAGCGTGGCTGCAAAATGTAAGATCATACCATGCAGTTCCTGTGGTAAGGTTCAGCTGGTCTGGTACAAATTCTCCACAAGTGGCTATGATGTTTCTGCACCTGAGAAGGTTTTGGCATCTTCCAGGGGAAGCAACAGCAGAGGATAAAATACCTATCTGTTAACTGAGTCTTTAACTTGTTTTGTTGGATGCAGCCTGTGCCACGTGTCAGCATAGGAGATCAGGGTCCACTATAGACGAGTTGGATACCTCTGCCCTACAGTCTCACCTTCTTGCACAATGGAAACCCAAAGGAGCAGACCTTCAAGCATGTCCAAGCTCTGTTCAGATGAAGTGTGGAGTCATCCCAAATCCAGTACAGGTCCTGATCTGGATTACTTGTGAAACCGAACCCATCAAAGAAATGACATTTAATAATACAGCCAAAGCCAAAATTCTGTATGTAGGAACATGGGACAGCAGCTGGAGAACTAGAAGGGGAAGTCTGGCCTGCCTAGGAAGGATCATGAAAAAGCTCTAGGGATCTGACTTCAAGTGATCTATGGGCAAAAAGTAGTTCACACACTGCTTCAGTGTGCACAAACTGGGCAGAGTGAGTCTGTATCCAGCACTGAAAGTTGTACCAGCAGTCTTGATCTATCTCCATGAGAATCCTTAGGGATGGAAGAGAGATGCAAAATTTAAGGACAGCAAAAGATGCTAAAGTAATAGGAATACTGAGTGGCTTGTTTGACTTATCTATCTTATGAGAAAGAAGATGGAGAGTGACTTAACACTGTAGTGCTGTGAGGTGGAAATAGTAACAATGAAAGGATGTTGGGTCCAGCACTGGAGGAAGGCAGAGAAAGCATCCGTGGCTGGAAAACGAGCAATTTCAAATACCTGAAATGTCAGATTAAATCCCGACTGCCTACCTTTCAGAGGAAGATGCTTTAATAGAGAACAAATGACGTTTTAGTCAAACATCAGGTACTGAAAAGAAGGTTGTTGAGCAGATGAGAAGTTGCATGTAGTGTTGGTCCCTCCTGGCCTCGAGGTCAGTGTAGCCCTATGCCAACCCCACACTACCTAGTGCCAGTGCACATATGCGTTAATTTTAATCTATGTCCTGCTGAGGAAGCAGCTTACTGATGAAGGACAATCCTGACATTCGTGTTCATACCCAATCCGATTCAAAGAATACTGGGATCCACGTCATTTGTTGGGTCCACCTCAGCATCACTCAGCATGGTAGGGCCTATTAGACTTTGAGTCCTTATTCTCACTCAAACAGAATCTCTGAAACCTACAGAGCTTTGGTTATCACTGACTGATACCATGCCAGAGATATAAATACTCCCAACAAGCCCTTTGTAGACAGAGCATTGCTTTAAAAAGCTGTCATCCATGTTAATTGTGTTCCATTCTTCAATAGTCTGTATTTAACTGGTGCATACTAGGCTATAGACTGAATTCCTCATGGCTGCAAACACTACTAGAACTTTAGAGTGTTGGTTTTTTTTCCCCCTGTCAGCTAATTAGTGGTAATATAAATTTCAGTCGTCGGCCATGGTTGATTTCAACAGACCATCACATGTGTTACAATAAAGGCAATTTCCTCTGCTATCCAACTACTAATAGTGGGTCTTAATTAGCCAAGGTTAACAAAGCATTGCATTGTGCTCTGTCATTGTATATCAAACGATGGAGGGAGTATTATTTCCAGAGGATCAGCATCCAGGGTAGCTGTTATACTACTGTAAGTCTGCTCCACAGTAATATTAAACACCACATGCACAATTGCACAATCCTATTTGCACTACTAAAAACTGTAAATTTGGAAAATGCTTGCTTTAATTTCCAAAGTCGATAAAAATGTTTGCATACTTTAACATCTGTTTATGATTTCAAACATGGCTTTCATAAACATAAAGCTAATGTGGTCTGGCTCTCCAGCAAAATAAATCCCATTAAAAAGTCAGAAAAACTTCTCATTACAGTAGGTTTCTTTTTACATGAGTCCAGCATGTAAAGTGTAAGTTTATTGTCAGCAAAATTAAAAAAAAAAGCCCTCTGTCGAGATGCGGTGAGCCCAGGCTTACCTCATTGGAATGTGTCCTGTTCTGGTGCTTGGCTCTGTCTGAGGCATTGGAAAAGGCTTTATTGCAGCCTTCGTGCTCACAGACGTAGGGTTTTTCTCCAGTGTGGGACCTCAGGTGTGTCTTTAAGTTCTCCAGGCGGGAATAGGCTTTGGAACAACCCTCAAACTAAAATAGAAAAAAAACCCAACACAAGAGGAATGGTTAATTAATGGTTAATTAACCCCCTGCCTAAACCCTTCTCGTCTGTTTCTGAGTCTTCTTTTTTTTGTTGTTGTTTGTTGTTGTTGTTGTTTGTTTTTTTCTTTCCTTTAAAGGGCTTGTATTTTTAGGGAACAACATCCACTTTGTTGGGAAAATTCATTTCTGTAGGCAGGCTGAGAGTTTCAGCAGTGAGTCATATTTAAGGTGCTGCTCCTTGTTGGATACCCACAAGCCATTTCAACAAGAGACTCTTTTTTCCAGCAGGGCTGAACACCCCTCCCACTCCTCCCAGGGTTCTCTTAGCCCCTCCTTCCATCGCTCTGCAGCTAACACAGTCAGAAATGGAGGCACTCTCTTTCTCACGCAGAGAACTAATGTCTTAGTGACAGTTTGACCAGCCTTGTGACTTCACTAGCACCAGCACTGGAATGGCCAGACCATTCTCTAACATACAAGCAGAAATCTAGCAAGCTTTGAAGTTTCCCAAATTACAGCTCTTGGAGGATGCTGTGGTCAGGCCATCTGACATTACCAGTTTAAAAAATAAAACTCTCAATCTTGAAGACAGATGGAATTTTGGATGACAAAACAGACCAGGAACCTCCCTCCTGGAAGAAAACCATCTTCCCATTCAACGAGAAGGAGAAGCTTGGGAGACATGGTGAGACTCCGGGTGATGGAAGTCCTGTCACCTTCCACTCTGGCTGGGCTGGAGGCTTCTCCCTGCACCTGCCCTGTCTGAAGCATGGGAGGACTTCACCTCAAACCAAGGAGACTGTCTTAAATGCTCCTTGATAAAACAAGTGGGAACTTAAAAACACTGGAAGAGGCTTTAAGAAATGCAGGGCTCCCTTCCAAATTCTAGCTAAATTCTGCACTTGCTGTTCAGCTGGGAGCATTTAAAAGTCCATGCTGCCCTTCCTATGCAAGCACCTTAAAACATACTAAATTTCAATTAAATTTCAATAAAATTTCAATAACATTTCAATTTCAATAACAAACATGCTAAATTTCAACAAGTAGGCCCTCCTTTTTGTAATGTATGCAAGCCACAAGGAGTTGTATATTAGTCAGATAACTTAAATGTGTCTACAGGTTCAGTCCAGATGTGACAGGACTTCACATTGCTATATTTGAGTCTTGGCCAATGGAGAAACTGCTGTGACAGCAGGACAGGTCACGCCACATTTCAGTGTCTGATTTTCCTGTGGGCAGCTGAGTGGTCCTACATGTCCAGAGACTGGCACTTTTAGGTCATGGTCAATGGCAACCGCACGCAGTAGCAACGGTACCTATCTCTTGCTCCACGGGTGTATGACTTGGCTGCAGTGCTAAGGAGTGAGGCAAACATGCAGCCCATGAAACTCATAGGGACATGTAGGCAGAGGTTGATTCCCTATAACTTTGTAGTGCTGGAAAACAAGTAGGCTTACAAAAGCTTCCTTTTAAGGTCTAGCATAGAGATGCTAACATAAGGCAAACTTGCTCGGCTCTCTTGAGGTATCCAGATCAATTCAAGAACAGTAGGAGTATCCTGCAAGAGCCGATTGCTACCACGGCTTTCTTGAGGTGGGCTAGATCCAGTTCCCCTTCCTCAGACAACTTTCATTAGCCCATCTGGACCATAGAACACGCCGCAACTTTGAGGTAGCACAAGAGGTAGCACAGTATGTCCCATCTCTTGTCCCGCGCATAGTCCTTCACAACTCAAGTCACTTATGGTTATTGAAATATAGCATTCCACTTGCTGGAAAACAAAGGGAACTCAGCATGAGGCAACTCATGTGTCAGTTCTGGTTTTGCTGGATACTGACACAAAAATGCAGTTATTTAGAGCGGAAGTACTGAGGCCACATTTTTGAGTAAAACTTCTCAGCAAAGCAGCCTGTGTGTCTTCAAAGCAGTTGTTCTCACACTTATGCATGGATTTGATTATGTCAGTGGGAGTTCTGGCTGTCATATGTTGAATTAATCCTTGACTGAATCCCAGGCTGCAAATGGTGCTTTGAAAAATCACTGCCAGACTTGGACAGGGAATGCTCTGTCACAGAAGGGCACCATCTGCAGAGCTGCCATGTATCCCAGGCAATTAGAAACCAGTGGTACTCCATTTTGAGTAGCACTGCTGCAACATATAGCACATGGAGGGCCTGCACTTCTCCATCAGGCAGAGGACTTGAGACTCAAACATATATGGCCTTGTCATTGCTCTAGTGCAATGCAACCAAGACTTGAAAGAGGCAGGATTGTGCCGTGATGCTTTTTTCCGTTCCATTACAGCACTGGAGAGGATGCAGTCCCTGCTGCTTTTTGTCTTCTGAGCCCCCCAGACTGCAAGGCCAGAGCTAGACTTACCCTCACTGCTCACTTTTTAGCACATTGATGATCAATATTCCTTGATACTTTTAAGGAAGATTGGTAAAGCACTAGACCTGGGCAAAGTGCTTCAGAAGATTGAAAGAATGGACATGGCCCTGAGCCCTGGGGAACTTATGCTCTAAATCAAGTGAACACAGGGCTGGAAGATTGATAAAGGAGTCATGAAGCATGCAAATCATACATATTCTAATATTTCTAAGCAGGAGTTGGGGCAGAGCTAGAGAGGGAGCAGGTCTGTAAGTGACAAATGGAGCAGAAGACAAGGAAGATGTGAGAGGAGGGTTCAGACATCTGCTCAGCAGAAAGACTCATCCCTGAGACTCTAGGAAGAGGAACAGCGTAATGCTGACAGTGGAGGAGGTATGAAAAACTGGTAGGATGAAAAGGCAGGGAGCAGATGATATCAGAAGATAGGGATGGGCCTCTGGGAGGAGAAAGGGCTGAAGATATGTGGAAAGAGATCGTGAATACCTCTCCTCTCCTACCAGTTGGTCACAGACACTAAATTCCACAGCTTGTTTCCCTCTTGTATCCCCCATCAGGTATCCCTGGCTGAACGCACATCAGCAAACAGTGTGGACGGACACACCATGTGTGAAGGCAGATATAGGCTTTAATATCTCAAGGTTGAGCAGGAGGTGAGTTCAGCTCTCTCATGCACTAGATAAGCCTGTACTCACAGGGCTGAGATACCAAATAGCATATCATGCTCTTCCTCTGACAGTGTTTAGACACTAGGCTGCTTTCATGCAGAAGGTCTGGGGACTTTGCTTCTCCTGGGGTTTAAGAACCCAGGGATTGGCCACAGCTCCGGATTAAGAGAGCAGAGGCAGGAAGCGTTGTCTCAGGCTGAAAGGAGGCTTGTGTACACACTTGGGTATGTGGATGCGGGACTCTTTAGCCCTGGCAGCAGTACTAGGTGATGCTGAGTTAGACAAGACCAGGGTTAGGTGCTTCCCTACAGTGTGGAGTTTCTAGATTTCCTTCTTGGATGTAAGCAACTGAACTGGCTGGTTTTCTACCTCAAGTAATTTGTCCTGAGTCACTCTCTATCTCTGTCGTAAAGTTGAAGTAATTTTTCCCCAAGAAAATGTAGTTTTGCCCACTAACATCTTGACCACCCTCCTTGACCACTTGCCCTGTCTCCAGAGTGTAACCTGCAAGTAGCTCGAACCCGGAGAGCTGGACTGGCCCTGAGCTGGATGCTGGCAGGTACCCTGGGAGAGCCCTGCTTGAAGCCATGCCTGTGTCTGCACACACATTTTTGTGACCACCTAAGTCCAGTGTTCCACTTGCCAAGCTGAGATACACCGTATGTTCCTGCCAGCTCACCGTGCACTTGTGTGGCTTCTCTCCAGTGTGCCTTCGCATGTGCACCACCAACATGTACTGAGCCTTGAAGGGCTTCTGTTCCCGCGTGCAGTCCTGCCAGCGGCAGACAAACTCTTTCTTCTCCCCATGGATGTGATCGTTGTTGATGTGCTGGTAGGAGAGAAGGGAGAAGGTCACTCCTGGAAGAGCTGATGGCAGTAAAGCACACATGGTTCTCTGAAAGCCAGCTGTTCCCTCCCCAATGGCTTGTGGTCAGGCATCACACCTGGGCCCCAGATGCACAGATAACACCACAGACATGGGAGCCAGTTCTGCTGTCTGGTGTGTTCTGGAGGAGAAGGTGCACAACACCCAGTACCCCAGGCGCTGGGTCCAAAGGAGTTATAAGCGGGAGGTTTGCAAAAGCGGTGTGGACCCACGGTGCCAGGGAGAGAGGATTCCTCTCAATGCCTCCTGGGCTGCCTGATGGGGAGGATGGCAGAGTCATTTTTGTCTCTGCCAAATCGTCCTGTGCTGCATTTATGCAGCTAGGACTCTTTCCTGGGGCATTGCTGGAGGAGAGAGGAGACTCGGGTGGACTCAATGATCTTAAAGGTATTTTCCAACCTAAATGATTCTATGATTCTATGATCCTAAGTCTGCTTGTGTGCCAGCCCATACATCGGCCCTAGGATATATCCACCTTCTGTCCAGCCCTGGAAGCTGGCAGGAAATGACAGCATCTGCGAGCTATGCACCATGGAAACTTGGTGGCCTAAATTACTTCTGATTACTCGGGTCCATGAAATTCTGTGCTGGGGTGTTGAAAAGCCAGGCCCAGAGTGATGCCTTCATCCACCCTGGGAGGAAGCGAAGGGTTGCTTTGCCCCAGCCCAGGGCAGATGAAGCCCTGCTGAGAATAAAACAGAGCTGGAGATCAGCCCAATAGCAGCACTGTTCCCTCAGTGGCATTGTCTCATTGCCGAAAATGATGCCTGTCCTCACTCCTGTCTTTTCAGCAGGTGTTCACTGACAGGAAATCCTAAAACACACTACTTTGGGTTGGGGTTTTGGTTCTTTTTGTGCTGAGATTTTTTTCCAGCTCTTGTTTTCATTCCCCTGGTCAAGGCGAGGCACACATATTGTGGCTAAGGATAAGACCTTCTTGAGGTGGTGAGGCAGCATGAGGACACAATAAAGCATTAAAGCAGCAACACTGACCTTCATAGTCCCCAGCTTTTTGCATACTGTAGCCTAATCCTGGGGACAGAGAGCTGCTGTTTGGGGCACCAGGTCTGCCCAGGAGCAAGAGGGTGTGTAACAGCTGGGCCCTTGGGCACCAAGGGTGAACACCAAGAGCGAAAGCTGCATGCTGGGAGGATAAGAGGAGGCTGGGTTTCAGAGAGATTTCATAAGGGCTTGGAGCTCAGCTGCCTGTATTAGCCTCAGGTGGTGGAAATCCAGGAGATCCATGGACTTACTAAACCGTGTCCAGACCAGACTGGGAAGATAAGTCTCCTGGCTCTGTTGGCATGGGAGTCAGACTTACAACCAAGACTCCATCCTTCAGTCCCAGGAGTGGGGGAGTACACAGGCTCATCCATTCAGTCCTGCTTGGGCCAGAGGAGGGAGGAGGACTGTAGCCCTGCTTCAGGCTTATTAACTCACTGTCTGGGCAAAATCTGCTTCTCTTCACAAAGTGGAGGAACAGTTGCACAACTCACCACACTTCAGCTACAGCTCCATAGTCCTCATTGAACCGTCACCTGGCCAGAGGCTTTGCTTGGGCTTCTCTCAAGTGTGTGAAGGTTGAGTGTGACCTTCGAGGCTGTGAGCAGCAGTGCTGCTTGCCAAAATATATCCTCACTCTTTCTACTCCCTGTTGACGTGCTCCTTCTCCATGAGTACACAGCCTATTCTGTATGGAGAGTGGACTCTGAATGCCCAGGCACTTTGCTCTGCACACAAACTAGAGTTTTTCCATGAATGATGGGATGCCACCTCCTCGGAAATCAGCCCATGGAATCTATATTTTATTCGCATGTGTATTTTGGGCATCCCAAATCCACAACCCATGTTGCTAGTAACCATAGTGCAGAAGCCTCCATTTCTATAACCTTGCAAATTTAGGAAAATCTATGGACATTTCATCAAATATTTTTCTTTGGCTTTTCTCTGGAAATTGTGCTGGGCTGCCTGGATCTGCCCTACACTTTGCTCTGGGCAGAGTTAAAGAGTTTTTTGTACATCTGAGAGGGAAACACAAATACTGCTGGACAAATGTGAGCCCAGCCCATCTGACAGGGCTGCTGTGGTTTAATCCCAGAGAAGCAATGCCCTGCGGCATTCAACGTGCAACCCATTAAGCACCTTTTTACTCATTTGGCCCTGAAAACTGTTTCCAAATCTGTCTGTACTCAAGAACTTGCTGCACTGAATCAGTGACTTCTGGTAGAGTTGGGCAGGTGCTAACCTTCAATCGAAGAAGAGCACATGCCCCAAATTGTTATTTAGAGTGAAATCCCTCTGGGCTGTGATAATGCTTGTGTGCTGAGCTTGGGGAAACAGAGACTGATGCCTTCTTGGTGGCATCCAAACATGACTGAAACGAAGATATATAGTCCTCAGGAGGAGGGCTACATGAGTCACACGTGGGTGGCCCCTGGCAGTCCTGGAGCCTGGCTGAGGCAAGAAGCAAAAGGCTGAAGGGAAAGACAAAATAGCAGGTCCTGCCACAAAATTTACTCAATCCAACATTTTGCTGCAAAAGCATCAGGGTCGCTGGGGCTGGTGAACTCCCGGAAGCTCTGGGCTGGCTACAAACAAATGGAGTTGGCAGAACACACCCAAAATGAGGACTAGGAGGGTGCTAGGCTGCGGGTAGGGTGGAGCTTGGACACGGATCATGTCTGATTTCACAGGAACTCACTCTGAGTTTGAGGGATTTATTGACCCCAGAAGCCAAAGGAAACCAAACAGCGGACTCCCAGGTGAAGCAAAGCACACAAAAGGTTCACAGATTAATTAGAACTGAAAATCTGATTAATGGCTTAGTTTGGGGATCCTTCAGAAAGTAGATTTGACACTGGTTTGGAGACATCACTGTGATTATGGAAGCCCTATTTCCCAATTTTTAAAAAATTAACCCACTTTCTATATTTCAGGTCCTGATGGAGAAACTGGAGCATGTCTCCAAGCTCTGGAAGTGCTCTGCTTCTGTGGAAGGGTTGATCTGAGCAGGTCAACAGCTCCTAAGTGATATGGCCCCACAGCTCATGTGACAGCAGAATAAAAGGCTTTCTTGGCCTGGACAAAGTCTGAGGACAGTATGGATGATCCTGGACCCATAGCTGGTGTAGGTGCACGTGGAGGCTCAGTGAATATGGACAGCAAGGAGTTTTCAGTTCCCCTCCCCATTTTCTGATCAAGTCCTCTGCACAGAGCCTTCTGTTATTGGTTCACACACAAGGGAGACCAAAACTGCAGCCTCAGCAGCTGAGAAGAGAGCAATATCAAATAATTTATGAGAAGCTTCTTGCAGCTAAACTCCTTGGGGAGCAAAAACCTACTTTGGCAGAGTTTACACATCATATCTCTGATTTGCACCTTTAGTAGCTCCCAGAGTGAGCTCTGGCTGTATAGCAGCTACTGATAAAAAATGAGGACAAGTGCACAGAAACCCAAATTTATCACTGGGGTTTCCTCCCAACCATTACTCACATGGACAAGCTGCTCTTGAGTGTCATATTCCTTTGTGCATCCTTCCCAGTGACAGTTCGTCTCATAAATAACCTCAGGCTCCTGTTTACATTCATCCTTATCTAGATCTTCTTTCAGGTCTGTCAGATGCTCCTGCAACACATAACGGTGCATTGTATAAGGTGAACTTCTTTCATATGAATTCCTCCTTCACTCATAGATTACAGGGAAGGTATCAACTGATCACAAAACTGTGCTCGTTGCAGCAACATAACATCCTTGATTACTGTGAAATAATGAGTTACAGAGTTTTGGTAGAAATGGATCAGAGATAATGACAACACACAAAAACACCCTGAAGACACGGTCACAGTGGTGCCTGGCTCCTGCCAGGTCATGAGCAGTCCCAGAAAAGGCTGAAGAAAGGAAAAGGCTAGCTTTTGACCACTGGTGTTGTTCTTTGCTGGAGCAAAACTTCTGATCTGGGGGAGAGTGGGGAAATAATGAGCATGAAGAACTCACATTGCAGTCAAAGCCTAGTGGTTATCACACTCATCTGACATGGGTTGAAGAGGGGGAGTCCTGTTTTCTGCATCTTTCAGGAGATGAGAAAATTAATCCTTACCCAAAGATTTATGCCTGCAGGGTGCTCCACAGGGACAAAGTGGTGAGCCCTCAAAGCACTCCTCTGAGACAGTGAAATTTGGGGAGCTTGAGCAAGACTCAGTGATGAGTGGGTTGCAAAGCAGAGCTCTAGGGACTCTCGAGTCATAAATGAGTTACTTTAATGCTGGGCACACTGTGAGTTCTCTCCTTAACTTCCCTGTTTAGTCATCTCCTCTGTGCTACATGAAGCACAGAAAATTGTTGTTATGACTGCTGTGAGGATTGAAGCATCAGCACTGACACAACAGTGTAATATATAACACAATTAGTACAATTCAGAGGTGAGGACAATTGTCGACTCTGCGTGTGAGATACTTGCACTACAGACAAGGCAATCAGCCAATACCAGCTTGGAGATTTAGCAATACAAAACCCTGCAAGTTTTGACCCCTTTCATTCCCTTTCCTCCCAATGACTACTAATGCCCAGCACAGAACATCCACGGCAGCTTTAGACAGGAGTGTCTGAGGTGGTTGGCAACATTAGATACTGTCCTCTTGATCTGATGCTCCACTTTGCCCCATAAGTGTGCAGACACATCCAGATCCATCTCATACTGCCTCTGACCAGCCCAAATGGGCCTATATGGATGCCTTCTCCTTTCTCACCAACACCTTCCCGATGCCTATTGAGGGGCTGCAATGATTAATGACTTAATGGCATTATATGGCTTGAAAAGTGACGTGTACTGTATGAAAGTTCAACAATTTTCATTAACGAGCTCATGATATACATGCCAGCTATGACTTTTCAATTCAAAAGTTTAGATATAGAGAGGAAGAGATTTATTTTAATTGGCTCTTAATTAAAAAAAATAAAAATCTTTGAAGGTGGCTCTTGGGAGAGGAAACTGTAGTATTTTACAGAAAGACTTTGGAGATTTAAACTATATCAGAATCCAGAGCAACAGTCAGAGAAAGTTTAAGCAACAGCTTCTTTTACCTCCAATTCCTATTTGGCTAATCTGTGAACATTATTTTTGTTGAAACATTTCTCCCCAAGCAAAATGTGGTCTCTGGAAAAGTGAAAAATCTTATTTTGTCAATTTTTTTTATACTTTCTGTTGGAAAAAGGAAATTAAAACCATATTAATTTGTTGAAGAGGATTGACTTCTTTCATTCTTGGCTAGTTCAACATTAATCTGAATCTGTACTGGAGCCATTGTGGTGACTCAGGTCCCTCATGCCTGGTGCTCCGTTGTGTCCCAAAAAGTCTTGTCTAGATTGCATTTTTCACAGCCCAAGCCATCATTAGACATATTGTCTGGTCAAGGATTTTAAACATCCAAACCACAACTCAAATGAGGTGTTTCCAGTACAGCATTTTCAAAACAACACACACACATGCATGCTTTTTTGGGGATGGATGAGCCACATACTCTGCAAAAAAATGTATCAACCAATAATTAGCTGACTGTAACTCAACTTTTCAGTGCAGATTCCTGCAGAACAGGAATCCCCAAATTTAACAAGTTGCTGTTGGTTAGACCAACTGAAGAGGAGACACCAACTATGTCTTCTAACCTGAAGCCAAGAACGGGCTCTCTCTTCCAAAGTACTTTCCAGTAATTTCCCAGTCAATACTGAAATGCAGCAAGATGTGAAGCCTTACTTCAGAGATCTCCTTATTAGGAAATTTTAGACAACCAGTGTGCATTCTCCTCTTTAATTTCACCTTGCTATTCTAATCAAAACTCCTTGCAGCACTTTAAACTATTACCTGCGTTCTTTCAGTGCTTATTTCTTATAGGACCTGGCAGATGAAACTCTGGGACAGGGCTGCAGGGGTGTGCCAGGATGATGCTATCCAAGCACTCCCTGTGGTTGGACACATCCCTCTTCAGAGAACAGAGGATGCCAGCCATTGGACAAGCAGCTGTCTGTCCCACAGCTACTTTGCTACAAATGCCTTGAAAAAGTAGGTGACGGCTTTCACATGATTTTTCATTTGCTGCAAGAAATAAACACGTAGCCCTATTAGCCTGGGTGGTGGCCAGACTGGTTTTTCAGGGCATGTGCTTTCGCAGTTTTTGCAGTGTGTAGATTCACTCCTAAACTCTAGATCCAGAGAGGTGCCTCTTTGCCCTAATCCTGCTGACTACAGCATGTTTATCTTTCCCTGATATGCTATCTTCATCAATTTTACCAGCCCCCTGATGACTACACACATTGCGGTTCCCATGCATCATGCTGAGACCTGCTCCTGAACCAGGGCAGAAGGAGAAATTTGTCATCAACTACTCCATTCGCTTGACAATAACACAGCCTAATATTTCATGAAAATGAACTGCCCAGAGCACTCCTGATAGTTTACAGTTGTGATAAAGGACAGTCAGATGGATACTGTCAGCCATTAAACAGTTTGCAATCACAGAGCTCTGGAAAGAAAGCAAAGGCCTTTGGGCCCTTCTTGATGTCAAATGTTGTGTCACCAGTGTAAACGATGATTCTAGAAGCAATTCCTTGTCGAATCAAGAAGTCGGCCTTTTTTTGCAAGCTTTCTATCTACATACAAGGTTGCCTCATAATCTATGTTTACTTTGGGACACTAATGCTGCTTGTTTTGCAACACAGAAACCTAAGGCATCATTTTAAAATTATCATGTTCCTCCTTTTTTTTTCTGTCCAAGCACAGCAACAGCAAGCTGAGTCCCAAGCACCCATCGAATGCTTCACTCAGTCCCTGCAGCTCTGCCCTGTATCTTGCCTGGCTTCGTGCACCAACAGACACTCTTTTGCTTGGGAGATTTTGATGCCTTGTTCCCAGCTGTAGCAAAAGGTGCCAAGAGTGTCGTTCTCAAAGACAACAACACCCAGCAGCGCACTGCCTCGGCCCCACAACACGTCTCGCACCAGGAAGGTTACCTGTGTGGTTGGGGATGCTGGGGGCAAGCCCTCGACTTCAGTCTTGACTTTGCTGCGCTTGTTAATTACTGGATTGACTGTGCTGCTCACGGCCGACTCGTTGCTCTGCTTGCTCTAGGAAAGAAAACCAGGCAAGTTGGGGCACCTGAGTCTGTCATGAGAGACAGGCTGCAGTCTACCTCCTCATTAAAAAATAACTTAAAAATCAATCAAGGTTGAACCTCAGGAATATTCAGGAACAACAGGGTGTTGGCCTGTGAGCCTGGATTTCACATAAAAACTAGCCTGTGTGGGTTTGTGCAAGGCGGAGAGATGGAAGAGAGGGTAGAGTCAAGGGCAACATCAGCTTCTGCAGGCTCACTAGCAAGCTTTGCCTTACCACCGCTGCTCTGTTTCAGAGCGATCCAAACCTGATTCAAAGCCATCCAAATCTTAAGCAACCCTCACCCAAGCCATGATTTCATTTGTCCATGAGATGAAATGATTTGTTGAGAAAATGAATTCCTGGGAGGGAGTGGGGCCCTCTGGTTATGTGTGAGGGCTCCAGCATGCTGGGTGCATGAAAGGCTACATGTATATTTTGCTAAGCTCCTAAAAAATGAGAACAACTCCAGGAGAAAAACCAGCCCATTGTATGTGCATAAAATTGGAACATTAACATTTTAAATACACTCTTGCTAATTGCTTAAGATTGGTCCTGCAAGTTACTAAACAGAGGCATAATTCCTGCCAGCCACATTACTTTGGTAGCCAGTTTGTAAGGAGAAACCAAACCAAATCAATAAAATAACCTTCAATAACAAATAGAGTTTGCAGTGCAGCAGCCATGAGAAACCCTAAAACAATAAACCAGTCTGAAAAGTTCAGTATCATACAACTAAAACAACAATTTGAAATGGGTGTGAAATGAGGTGAAACAATTCTTTGGGGAGAAAAGCAACTGAAACTTAAACTTCCAAGGAATGAAAATATGAAGGAAAAATGATTAAAAATGTGGTAGACATATTCATTAACCCTGTACATGCGCAGGACTTGTGTACACATGCATGTGCCTGTGTGAATTCACAGGTATTTCCAAGGACACATTTGAGGTGTGGGAGTTCACACATCATGCCATTCCTACTTTTCAAAATTTAGCCCCTGGTTTTGAAAAACAACAGTAAAAATCAACAGCAGGGATAGACCAAGAGAGAAAGCTACTGAAAAAGCAGGAACATTAACTAAAATGGCTAGAGGTCCTAGGTAGCATGTATTTATTGTTGAAGAGGAAAGGAATAAAGTGTTTTAAGACCATTAGAATGGTTTACATCAGGAGAAAAAAGCAGGGACTGGTGAAGGAACTGATGAAGCTTGGTTCACAGTGCTTGGGTGCTTATTTGGCAACATACTCCAGCAAGTTCTAGATTTCCTTTATTTAAATAGCACATAACACATATTCAAGGAGATTTTCTACCTGAGATGACCCTGCATATAACGTGCAGTGCTTTGATGGATCAAGGCCTATGGTTCTTGCATGAGCGTGTGTGTGTTTGTGCAAGGAAGAGAGATGGGCACAAAGTTTGGCTGTGACTAGTCCAGAAATGCTTTGCAAAGAGGAAGAAAAAGGAACATAAAGGGAGATCATGAGCAAAAAGTCGGTAAAAATCCCACAGTCACCATGAAGGGCATTGCTCATCCCATGGAGGATATGCTTCCATTTCACTGTGTGCCATGCACAGAGACAGTCAGGATGGCCATCCCTACCTGGCTGGAGTCAGAGATGCAGTTGCTGTTGCTGCTGATCTGTGTTGGCGGTGGGTTAACGGAGATGACCGCCATGTGCTGCCGTGGAGGGAATGTCGGGGATGGCTGGATCAGGGGAGGAGTGTGTCCAAAGGCTGAGCTCAGGCCTCTCTGCTGGGTCAGAATCTGCTGGTACGTCACGGGGTTAATGGGGTGAGGGAAGCTGAATGCTGGACTGCAGCAACAGAAGGAGGAAAAACGATGAGGAATTCTTTTAAACAATATATATCACATCAGCTAGAGGCTGATTCAAGTTTGGCTTCCTAGAGACTCCAGAAGACAGGCTGCAATGCCCCGACTAGATGCCTTCAATGCCACGACAAGCCTGTCAGTTTGCTTTACTGCAAAGACAGAATTCTTATCGTGTGTATCCCAGCAACCCTGTGAATCATTTTGAGCCATGTATCAGATGACTGATTATAATTTCTTTGCTTCCTGAGTTTAAAAACAGCCAAAGCCCTTGGCAGGGAGTGCAGAAGAAGACAGGACTTGGACACATCTGGGTTTGCAGCACCCAAGGCTCCTGGGTTTTCCCAGGCAGACCTACAGACTCATAACCTTGGGGTTATGCTACCCTGGATATAAAAAAACAGCATCAGCTGGATCACCTGGCACAGATCACAGCAGAGATGAATAACTATCCATTTAACATAGTCCAAAACCATGCAATTTAGTCTGCATTCAGGTGAGGGAAGTGCTGGCTCAGAGGACTACTGAAGTATGTCACCCTTCATATGTAGGTCACTGGTTCAGCCCCAATCTAAGTCAGTGGTGACCAGAAACACCATCAGCTCCTGGCTGCTTGGACACTAACCGTGGGAAACAGGTCCAAGCAAGAATGCAGCATTAGATAGCATTAAATATGAAGCTTGCTTTTGGAAAGAAGTGGTTCACTCCCAGGGGTGAGCACCCTCGGAAGAGATGGCAAAGCATGGGAGATGCTCCGCTTCATGTACTCTAGGCAGGTGATGCACGAACCATAGACTCTCACCCGCAAAATTGTTTATTTACCGCCTTTAAGAGGTGGCAGTCCTGAACCTTCACCCTCATGATATCTTCTTTCATATGACTAAAACTGCTTACAGCGTGAGTGCTTGGAGAACAGGGCCATAATTAGCAATATGCTTAATTTTCAATTTCCATTTTAGAGAAAATACTTATTGCTGATGAACATAAAATTAGTATTTCTGTTTCAAACCAGTTCACGACAACTTGCCCAAAAGAATAAAGGGTAAAAATCACTACAGTATGAAAGAGCTCTGGGAGTTAAATACATACTGCAGTAAAGGAGGTGTGATGGCAGGCTGCTGCACAGATTTGTTATGTTGCAGCAAAGTCCAAAAATTACTATTAGGATCCAGGTCTGAGTGGGTGAGAAAAAAATTCATTCCTGCCACTAAGACATTGTTAAAATAATAACAAAAAAGTATTTTCATCTCAAATTGCTGACAGTTAGCCTGTTATATTTGTAATCCATTTTACAGTTCTTGACATTTAAGATATACCTTTAGAGTACTGAGAAGAGTTTCAAATTCATTATTATCACTCAATTATTTCCCTGGAGGCCAGCAACTAGCTATTCAGTCAAACCCCGCACTCTACTGGTTTGTTGAAAGTACCAGATGCTACCCTGAAAAGCTTAAAATTTGAGTATAAGATAAGATGCTACAGGTATGCCCAGTTAATGATAACAGGTGAAAAGACTAGAAAAATACAATTACCAGATAAGGAGCTGCAATTTCTTTAAGTTAGCATTACATTTGATTTTACAGTCAAATTTCTAAATGCTGCTGGATAAATTATAAACTTAATGTTACAGTTACTAATGACAATATCTCTGTTTTTCCCTACAAATTTTAGGAGTGCATGATCTTCATAAACCCTTGCTTTTCAACATCACTGTTAATTAGATCTAACAGTCAAGTAACAAAAAGAATAATAACATTGTGAAACTTGGGTGAAGCAATCACAGCAGTAGTTGACAACAGTTAACTGCCTGATATAAGTGTTTTTTAATTAAGATTTGACCAAAACTGTACTCAAGGGCTTAGACTTGTTTTAAATGTTTTTAGAATTAGGCTCTTCAATCCATCTAGAAATTTTTTTTCAATAATTTGGAGAATACTTTGGGGTAATCTCTTAAATCAGAGAATTTCTTAATCGGTTCAACTGCTCACAATGAGCATTTTGTTAGACAATTTTATTCTCTGTTTCTGCTTGCAGGAAGGTATGATCATACTGCAGTTGCTGGGAACCTGGTAACCAATAGTCCGAATTAGCCAAAACCCAACAAACCCATATGCCACAAAGTACCCTTCCACATGCAAAATTAGATGGGGGTTTTGATTTAATACACATCCTCAATGTACAAAAGCAGAGGCTGAAAGGAAGGGAAGGTCTCCCTGGCTGGAGGATTACCGCTCCTTTCACGAGGATGGTTATGCAGCCCAATAGAGCCAGTCCCAGAGCTTTACCTGATTGTCCCAGCAGATAAATGGCCATAGGATCCACTTGCCGCTGAACTGCTCCTGGAGTTGTTGATATACGCCACAAGAGAGTTTGGGGAGGTCCTGATCATCGTCTGGAGATCAATGCTGGCATCAGACAGCGGGGAGATAGACAGGGCTCGTTTTCGGCTTAATCTTGGAGTCACCCGTGGGCTTGAAAACCGGGACACTGTAGGAAAGAGAAACTGTCAGACAAAACGAGTGGGCTGCTCCCTTCCTATGCGATGGAGGAGCAGGAGGAGCTAAGACCTGTTGCACTCGTGACTGCTGTGAGATGTTCAGGAGTCAGGACCAGCTGCACTTAGACAGGACGTTTCTTCTCTGCTGGGCGCTGAATGACACGGGTCAGGCAGCACCGCAAACACCCGCTTGCTTCGACCTCTTCAGGGGATGAACAGAAGCCTGTCCATCAACCCCTTTCATTAGCACTAAATCAAAATTAAAAGCTAAAAGGCCCCACAAGGTTTCCATGAGCACAGTTATTCCTGTTGACTCAGTGGTGGAAGCAGTGGGCCAGAAGAGGTGTACATCAGAGCTGGGGTGACCCTTGGAAATGGTGTGTGTGCCTGTGTGCGGAGGGAGCGGAAATCAGACAAGTGTGAGCACAATGCTGACCATCCAATTAATGAAGGAGGCGAAGCTCCAGGAGCCCCAAAAGTAAATTAAGAGCTTTAAGAAAACCAATTTGGCAACTCAGGCACAAAGTTCAAGCTCTCCCTCTCTGAGGGGACCTGCCATGGCCTGGACCCTATTAGCAATTGCCAGTCATTCTTCAGGCATGAAGTCATTTCCAACCCTGCCAGTCCTGTTTGTGGATCTGCAATAAGTGGCGAGTATGATTTGGCCTCCTCCAGTCTTTCGGCACTGCTAACTGGAACGACTGATTTCATCCAGAGGAAACTTTGCCCAGGCCTGACCCACCTGCAAATCTCAGTGGTGGCATGGACGGGAAGGGCCGTATCACACCTGATACCAGGGTGCCAGATACAAAGTGAGCCTGAGCCCTAGCCCTGCCCGGACTGACTCATCCCTCCAAAGTAATGAGAGCAGAGTTAAGGTCTCCTAATTTTTTTGAAAAGTCTTCTATGGGCAAAATGCTCCACTCAGACGTGGGGTCTGGCTGCTTATCCCCATCCACCCAAGGGTGCAAGAGGACTCAGCTGCTCCAACTCCTTCCCTCAATGAGTACAGCACTGTATTACTACCTGACTTTTCCGGCAGCAGTCTCCCCAGAAAGCTTGCTGTGGATATATCCTACTAAACACTGTGAATAAAACAATAACTTGCTCAGACAGGCAATATGAGCTATTTTTTTCTAGTTGGTCGGAGGAACTGATTTTGGTTGTGTATCACCAAATTCAAGCCTGGCACTTTGTAAGAGCATAAACTTTTCGTCCTGATAACAGTGCTAATATGTGACAGGGTGAATAGGATGCACAAGGAGGGAAAATATATCCTGCCAGTGTGACCAAATAGTGCCTTAATTTATATCAATCTTCTCCTGAGACCAGTGGCTGGGTTGCAGTCTCCCAGTCTCCACATGACCCACCCATGTACCTAGGTGGCTCTGTCATCACCGTGCCTGGGTGCTGTGTAATCCATGGGGTTTAGTACTACCATCCCCTTCTTACCCATATTGTCCCTCGTTGAACAAGATAAATGACTTTCCCAAGGTCCCACTGGAAGATCAAGGCTAAGTTGTTACTTGAACCAAGTACTCTTGTGACTTTTGTCCTACACCTAAGAAGCTCCAAGAGTTGCTAGCTGCATGCTTTTACTGCAATACTGACAACATTAGGGATTTCTCCTAAATTCAGATTGTTACGTATATACTGAACATGTTCTTCTTATAGTACATTGTGTAACTATACTTTGCTGTGTCAAGGGGCAGGAAGATGATAGAAATTGTGACTCAAGGATCAGGTAGCAAACAGAAAGAGCACGCAGTGGTCCATGAAAATCACCTCCTGATTGTTACAGATGTCCCATGATTTGGAGAGACTAGACTCAAACTAACGCTTGTGGCTGGCAGACTCAAGCCCTGTTCTGTCATGGTGGGTGGCACTTTCCCTGTGAGCTGGAAAAGAAGCAGCAGTGTGTAGAGACATTACGAAAGCAAAACCAAAAAGAGCAAATGAATTTCCCTCAACAAAAGCTGTCCCTGCCTAAAAGCTGGAGTAGAGCATTCCCAAACTTCATATTTGGTTCGTGAAATCTGGGTCCTGCCAGAGTCTTGGATCAAGAAAACTTAGGGTTGCTTGGGTCTAGATTATAATTGTTGGAACTGTGCTCTGTCTGTGACATATTAAAGTATTAATATATATGATTTCAAGTAATTAAACTTTTTTTTTCTATTTTATCTCCCCATGGCCATAAGGCATCTTGCTTCCACAACCTGGAAAGATCTAGGTGCCATTCCCAGCCCTCCCCAGCCATACCTCACTGAGCAAATTGCTGCATCTCTCTGTGTCCCTGTTTCCTGGTGTCATCTATTTAGACGAGCACCTTTAGACAGGGGTTGTGTTTGATTCTGCACGTATTGCACCAAGCATGATGGGGCTCCATCTCAGATGAGCTGTCAGTGTTTCTGTCCTACAAATAATATGCATCTTTCCAGATACACATATTGTTTTCTGCATTTGCATTCCCACAGTCTCCTCCTTCTCTAATAGAAGGAAACAGGCCAGATTTGACAGTCATATTTATCTCTGTTTCTCCCACACCTCAAGGGAGATTGGTTTATTAATATGCCACTTCCCTTGATAAATTACTAAATAGAAGGAGAAGCCTTGTACTCATTTCTCGTTGTTCCTTCCTATGATTTACGCTTACAGTGCTGGTTCAGCCACTGGTCACCATTAATTTGCAGAGGGAAGTAGTCCTGATGTCCAACAGAAACCTGAGTTTTAGCAGTGCAAACAACACGGGCACCCCTCCCTGCTGCACACAGGTCCATCATGTTTTCCCTATGTAAAACTGCTGGAATTTGTCAGATTTGCAAGCTGGTCTGGGATTTCTCCAGTCCAAAACCAATAATGTGCATTGTGTTAGCGTTCACTTCAATTTAGATCTTGAGAGTACTGTGGGCTATCTAAAATGTTTTATAGCATGTCCAATAAGGTTGGGATCCTGCTTTCCACAAAAGCATCTTAGGTCTTGTGGGCTTCCAGGAAAAGCTGTGACCTAAAATCTTGCTATGGATGAACAATTCTTCTCAATGACAGTCTGCCCAAGATGCCCAAGAAGGGAAGTAACTGGGAAATGGAAAAGGAACAGGAGGAGTTAGAAGCTATTGTGCACCAGGGAAACCATGATGTAATTGCCAGCACGGAAACATGGTGGAATGATTCCCATGCTATGGACGGCTACAGGCTCTTTAGAAGGGATAGACAAGGAAATAGAGGTGGAGGGGTAGTGTTATATGTCAAGGAGTGCCTTGACTGTCTTGAATTCAATGTTGGACCCACCCAGGTGGAATGTCTATGGGTAAGAACCAAGGGAAAGGCCAGTGAGGCTGATATCCCGGTGGGAGACTGCTACAGACCACCCGACCAGGATAAAGACACTGATGAAGCATTCTTTCAGCAACTTGATGTCTCGCGTTCACTAGCCCTTGTTGTCACGGGGGACTTCAACTTCCCAGACATCTGCT
>VWZK01024916.1:0-35137 GCA_013396935.1 Baryphthengus martii | reverse complement strand
TCCTCCTCTCCAAGGTAAAGAGACCCAGCAATCTCAGCCTTTCCTCAGAAGGGAGATGTTCCACTTCCTTCATCATCTTTGTCGCTCTGCACTGGACTCTTTCAAGCAGTTCCCTGTCGTTGAATTGAGAGGCCCAGAATTGGACACAATATTCCAGATGTGGCCTCACCAGGGCAGAGCAGAGGGGGAGGAGAACCTCTCTCGACCTACTACCCACACCCCTTCTAATACACCCCAGGATGCCATTGGCCTTCTTGGCCACAAGAGCACATTGGCTGGCTCATGGCCATCCTGCTGTCCACCAGGACTCCCAGGTCCCTTTCCCCTACAGTGCTCTCCAACAGGTCAGCCCCCAACCTATACAGGTACATGTGGTTGTTCTTTCTCGTTCAACCTAAACCATTCTATGATTCTATGAGTTCTACTGCAAACAGAGAAGTTTTAAGAAGTTCTTCACATGAAGATATTGTGGTCATTCTAATTGCTGAAAAGCTTAGGCATTTCACATACCTTTTTTGCACTGTGCAGCAACAGCAGCAGCAGCAGAAAACAGACTGGATGGTGTGATCTGTGAAGAAGAACATTTTCCATATTTGCAATATTCCTATTTGTTTGTTTACAAAACTTACAGAATTAAGGACTACCATATGTGCTTTGCCCCATTATAAGTTCTGTCTTGCTGTGAGACAGCTAGCAAATAATTAAGGCTGAATTTGCAGCCACAAAAGAGAGCAGAGCTTTCGTGCTGCCCCATCTGTTTGTTCCCACTGTCTCCCTTTACAATATCTTAGCAATTACGAGGCCATATGATGAGTTAAATCAACTCACTAAATCAGTGGGAAAAAAAAATAAGAGACCATGTCAGTCAGATCAGTACCAATCTGACTGATCACACCAACCCATGAAAGAGCTAACCAAAGAAGTGGATGAGAACATCACCAGAGACAGGAGGTGGACAACTGTTCCCTCCAGCACTGACATAATTTTAGATCATTTGAATGAAATACAAAATTACACTTGCATGACAAGCTTTTTCTTATTGTGAGGTTTATTAAAGAAACACACTACATTCTGGTCTTCAAAGTAATACTGATTTTCCCGTTTCTGTTGTAGCCACTAATATAATACATACAATAAAAGCATTAGCTCAGGTTTAAAGTGCTAACAAAATATGTGCTTTACACTTACATGCCAAGTGGTTGATAATCCTGAGAAAAATACAGTGGCCACTTCATCACGTACATTTAAAGAAAAATCAATCCAATATATCTTGTATGAACAGCATAGAAGATATGGTATTAATATAGGTCGGAAGGCATTGAGAAGATCTGAATGAGGTAAGTAAGTGGTTGACATCTGCTCTGGTCCACTTCTAATCAGGCCAAGATCTTCTTTGCCAAATTTGTGTCCCCACAGCAGTTTGAGCCAAGCTGTGGCAGCTAATGTCCCTTTTCCCTCTGCACTGTTGTTCGTATCATCTCCAACTGAGCAAGACAGGATGCTAAACTGGGAGAGAATTACTTTGCTGGGTCAAGTTTCTGAACCATCTCACTGTCATGCATCATTGGTGGGTGGGTGGGTGGTGGGAGGGGCAGCCACACCAGTGGGATGGAATCAGGCTCTCAGGTGCAATTTATGCTCTATTAGGAAGCATCAGAGCCAGGCACATAGAGGTAAAGCTTCCCTCATATTCAGCTGCACTGACAGAAAATAAACTTACGTACGACTCCACAGAGTTCTACTTTTCTCTACAACAGAGATCATAGTATGAAAAGAGACCTCATAAAATTATTTGAAATAGGCTTTCCAAGATGTTGTCATTTTGCTGCTTGACATTTCATATGATATTTTTTTGTACAGTCTCACTAGTCCTTACTGCTTTGTTTTTCCCTGATGGTGTTTTTGGCTTGTTGATCCTAATGACCTAATCCAGCCTGGAATAAATAGGATGTCCCTTCTGGTGTCCTGTGAGATTTTTTGCCAATGCCTTTTACCAACCTTTCAGTCAAGTGTGCTGAGAGTATGTATCCTAGCACTCAAAACATTAACCAACCTTAATACACACTGAAAATGTAATTATTTTCTCTATGAAGATACATAATTTAGCAAATCTTGCACTAATAAAAGAGAGAATGTCAGATGTCTGAATGATAAGACCAAAACTAGTTCTTAGTAGGAAGAGGAAGAGACCTGTCTCATAAGTGTTTTGATTACACTATTTATCTTGAAAGTCATGGGGCAATTTCCCTTAGCCTGTTGCATCCTGTGAAAAACCTATTGTGATAGAAGCTGGCAAGCCTACATTAATCAGAAGACACTATCAACTGTTTGATAAAAATTTCCAGTCATGGCTATACAAAATGCAGCAATTACAAATAACCAAGCCAGATGACCCTGACAATTTTCTTTAAAGAAAACAGGCTAATAAGATATTTAATTTAATTGCTGCATAATTTTCCAGTGTACATTGAACTATCCCCCAGCTGTTTAAAAACGTGTTTCATAAACTGTGAACTCCATGGGTGAAAAAATTCTTGGGTTTCTTTTACTTCAGCCAGAGCCATAACTAAAATCAACGTTTACAGAGTATTTAGTGATGTGCAGAAAGGATGTGACATTTGAAAGCTTGTCTAATTAAATACATTATTCCTCATTAGATAATTTGCTCTCTTTATAGAACACTTAGCAGAAAGATGTAGCAGCAGCCCTGTGGGGTTTCAGTGTAACACTAGAATGATCTTCTGATGATTCTAAAGATTGGGTTGTTACCAGGAAAGTGAGGGATTCAGACCCATGTTCTAGACATGCAGTTCTGTCTTGCTTTTCTTTATGAGCCTAGTGATTTGAATGAATTTATAGTGTAAGCTCAGGAATCCTTTTTGTCTTCAGTGAATTTCAGACAAGCTCCATTAATGGATGTTTTTCATGTTTGACACCCCACCCCCACCTCCTTTTACTGTGCTAAAAACAATTAGCAACAAATGAATGTATGTGATATTTTAAAAAATATCTCAAGCATGTACAATATTAGCTATTTAGTCTCTCGTTCATAAAAACCACAAAAAAAGGTATAGCTTAAAGCTGTAATTACAATGCTTCCTGGGACATGTGCTTCATCTAGCGAGTGATTTTTCCAAGGGTAGAGTGTCTAACCCATTAAAGACCACAAAATATGACCAAGTTCTGCAGGCTAAAAGTTGAGGCTCAGATTAGACTAAGGCCATTGGCCAGGTAAGCCCATGTTGAACTGAATTGATGGCTTCAGTGGAGCAGCACAAACTTTGCACAATTCTGCAGAGCTTACCTCTCCTCATTTTCCTGATTGGAATAATTCAAGTGTCAAATCCAGGCCTATCAATTCAGCAGATGTTTATTATTTTAAAGAAGAAAATTTTCAGTTCTTTGAAAATGAACCTCTCTTCAGGCATCTGTTCTCAGCAACCTCAATGCTTCTGAAAATCTTTTGTCCATGCATTAGTCCTAAAGCATTTGTGGAAGGAGTTCAGTATAAATTAATACAAGCATAAATTAATGCAGTGCAAAATTATTAATTTTTCTTCAGAAATTTGTCAAGTATGGCAGGAAACATTATCAAGGAACACACACAGAGAAAGGCCTTCACTCCTGCAGAGCTAGGTCCTGCTTTAGTCAAACCGACTTAAGTCAGGATGTTTTGACCCAAGGGATTGAGATTTCAGCATCTCGAGCAAAGACCTATGTATTAATCTCTACATTTTACAATTTCCCTGATCACTGGTAAAATTCTTGCACAATATTTTTTCTCCTCTTGATTAAAATAATATTTTTTTGAGTTCCTAACTCACTACAGAAAGGCCCAAAACTGCTCTGCGTTGCTGTTTTAGAAAGACTTTGCCAACATAGCACATGGTGAAAGCTTTGATCACTGAATTAATAATTGGATTAAAGTGGCTCACATCTTGACCTGCTGCTGGCAGCCAAGGAAGATGTTTACACTGCAGGCTGCCTCCAGGTGCCACAGCCATGCTCGCTGCAGTGCTACCGGAAACCTACATTTCCTGCCTGAAACTTCTCACACCCTCCTGTGACTCGGGTTCTTCCTTCCTTTCTCTTTTCTTCTATTAAACAGCGATCGGAGAAACTAAGAAACAGTAATATTTTTTAAAACCTTGCATTTTAATAAGAAAAAAAAAAGGCTGTCTTTTCAAATGCAAATAAGAAATTGAAAATAGATTCTTAGAATTTAGTAATCCTTCTAAGTATTTCTTCTTCATTTTCTTTTCTGCTACACCCTAACACAGATCACTGAAATCAATGGAACTATTCTATCTGATTTCCTTCAATTTTGATCTTTTCTTAAGCAAAACACTCTGGATTTGTCAAAGGGTGTTAAAAGTCACATAAATATTAGCATGCTCTGACACCCTGGTCCCTAATTTAAGTTATCACATTGATGAGTTCATAAACTAAAAATTAGTCAGTGATGGTATCCATCAGAGTTGTGCTTCAGCAAAAAAGAAAAATAAAAAAATCACATTTTGGATTCCATATTTTGAAGAGAACAGAGACACCAATAAGATTTACTAGGTTATGAATGACAGACTGCTTGAACAGGACACAGGAAACAAATATAGGCTAACAGAAAGAACAGTAAATTATTAACAGTAAATTAACAATAAATTGAACAGTTAAATTTTTAACAGTAAATTATTTTTGAAGTCTGTTAAAGTACTTATGGACCTATCATTATTTTCATGTCCCACTTCTCTGTTTCCTGTCTAACTGAAAATTTTCCCCAAAATTAAAAAAAAAAAAGCAATCAAATCTTGCTTTTTTAAAATCCACAGGAAGGAAGATTTCTCCAGCATCCAAAGCCACACCAGACCTTTCAGCCCACATTTCCCTGAGTTCTATCAAAACATAAGCTACCAAAACACATTTGACTTTGATCTTCAGGGTAAATCATCATGGTGCAATTAAAATCAGTAGCTTAAAACCTAGATTTAAATCAAACAAGACGAGTGCTTGAGCTGTTGAATCTAGAATATGCTGAATCTTCCTTCTTAATTGTGTGGAGATTTTAATGTCTCCAATTTCTGATTAAATCTTTCAACCTCATACAAAGTTCAGCCAACTCTACAAATAATTTAACACAGGAATAAAACGTAGCCCATCTCACTGCTTTTGTCTTTCTTTCTGGATATTGCTATATTAGAGGAAAACACTTGTTTTTAAAACAGTATCATATTATCTCCTTGGTGACAGGTTAACAAACATGAATCCCAACACAGAGCCATAACAGCCTATGAAATTATGATGCCCAAAATCAGACCTTTTAGCATGCATAGTTTTGAAACAAGAAAAGA
This sequence comes from Baryphthengus martii, assembly GCA_013396935.1. Taxonomy (NCBI): domain Eukaryota; kingdom Metazoa; phylum Chordata; class Aves; order Coraciiformes; family Momotidae; genus Baryphthengus; species Baryphthengus martii. The sequence continues at coordinate 29,792 of VWZK01024916.1, read as the reverse complement.
TATCATGGCAAGAGAAGCATGTGGATGAAATGGAAATACTAGAAAGCAAGTGTTGAAGCTAGCCTGACAAATACTCAGCCTAAAAATCTGCAGCTGACATTTTCATAATCAACTTAAGAGGTCCAAAACCAAATCTATCTGTCCACAACAGAGCAGATGGATGCTAAAGGAAGAGGAAAAAGATTGGTCAGCTGTCAGGAACAGCTGTTTGCTTGAGAGGCTGAAAAATAGTTCAACGAAAACAAAGAAGACATAGTGAAAACACACAAGTCCTTTGAGATGCTCCATCGCTGCGAATAAGTCCCACAACATGCAGCAGTATGTTTTGGGTTGATAACATTGTCTGTATAGGTTGCCAATTCACACACCTTTGTATGTGTAATCTTCCTCCTGTCTTCAAGTTATAACTCACTCTAATTTGCAGCCGTGGGGAAGCAGTATCAAAGATAAAAGTGACAAGTTACAGATTAATTTTTATAATTTGCATTTTATCATTTTACTGTTTCATAGGTTTCTCGGCTTGAGTTTCTTTTTCTGATTCACTGTTTCTCAAAGCACTACTACACTTGCGAAAGTGCTGTAGTCCATGTTGAAGACTTGAACTCTGCTAACCTGTTTTGAAAGAAGTTCTTACTCTTGCAATGGGGCAGCAGGTTAACTGTGTCCAGCACTACAAACTCAGCTTTGCTCATCAAACCCAGATCTTTACTGTAACACATGGTACAACTCCACATGTGGCATGTCTCAGTTTTCAACTGTGCTAGAAAAATCAATAATCTAGTAGAAAGCTACATTATAGTTCGCTTCTAAAACTACTTTAAAAGAGAATATTTCAGCTTTTCCCACATGCAAGCTGAGGCTTTCTTTATTTCCTGTGAGTTAATTCTCTGGAGGAAAGACAGCTCTAGTTCTACCAAACTTTTTATTCACATGTGTGTTGTACATGCTTTTAAAGACAGTATGTAAGAGTATCTCCCCATCTGTATATAAAAGTAGTTCCTTTGCTGAATCCATCATATGATGGATTCATATTTGTGCATTAAAGTCACGATGAAGTCAAGACTAGCAGTCTGAATAGAGACCACGAGCCACACAAGAGAAAGCTGGCTGGTGTTTTTATGACAATATTTAAATAGCTCATTTCCTAAGTACACAGCTGCTGCACAAAACAAAACTCAAGATCAAAATACACAGCCCAGTTTACTTACAGGTAGAAAGAATCATGTTTGGTTATCCACTTGTATTCAAATGACAACACAAACTTCTCTTCATCAGTTGTGCCAGTTACACGGCCGTAACAGAGCTCTTTTCTCTGATACAAGACATGGTAAACCACAAATACTGCCTGACCCCACCTACTTAACTTTTTTTAAAAACAATAAAGCCCCAAACAGACTAGATAGTTATCTTGTATCTGTTTTTTAAAAAAAGGTGCAAACAGTCTCCTTTGTAACATCAAACAAATATTTTACAGGAAAAAAAAAAATGTAATCCGTACAGCTAAGTATTTCTTACCACAAAAAAAGTGAAAAAAAAATACAGCAGATATCAATCACACCATTTGGTTCTGTTCAGATGAATTTTTGACCTAATTTGAAAAAAATCAGTTATAATAAAACAAGGGAGAAGGACTGAAGTTGCTTGAGTGATCTTATCCAGAAGAAAGAACGGTGCAGCAGTTCAACCTGCCTTCGAAGACAACAGAAGAGTCAGCAAGACAGTTGCCTCAAGACGTGCTCTGATCCTTTCCAAAATTAACCATCTAAGGCTACTTTCAACTAAAAATATGCATTCGTCTAGAAACTAGGTACCTCACAGTTCCTGATATCCTAAGTAAGCATGAAAGACACTGGCAGATATACAGAAATTATCATCAGGTATTGGGAAGAGTCAGGTGAAGGAGTCAGATTCAAAGCACCCATCCTGCTGAGGAAACTGCTGTCAAAAGTCCACATAGTTAGGGTATGTTTTATCATACAAATTAACGATAAGTATATCGTTATTGTAAAGAATCAGGCTCAAGGTTCATTAGAAACTATGAATCTTCTAATTTTCCTATGCTTCATCTGTGTATTACGAGAAACATTAGTTATTACTGTAGAATTCCTCATGATGTACTGTTGAAAGCGTTGGCAACACCATACTTTGCAGGGTCTCCAATGAGAATCTAGGGTGCAAAGGAGCAGTTAAGGAAAGAAGAATGAGCTTGGCTTACCTTGGATCTTCCACATTGCTTTTTCTACCACAGGTAGCAACCCCTAGATTTTCCCCTTTAACAACACATGCTGTTGGTATTGATTTGGTAGCAGTTTGGACTCAAAATTTGACAGGCTGGTTGGTATAGTTCTGAGACTTTGTCATTAAGAAAAATGAAGTAGCCATTTAAACATTTTCTGACAGTCTGTATCTTTTCCATGGAATAGCCTGAGAAAAGCAAAGCACTTCTTCCAAGAATAAGAGGCTTCCTCCTTTTGAACACAAAGGTCTAGACAAAGCAGTGAGGGGATCTAAGCATCTCCAAAACTGTTTACAGAAATACTCAATGGCAACAATGATGGAATGTATTACGCTAACTAGTTACCTTTAATAATTTGATTGGAAAAACTTCACCTCTGGCTACTTGCAAAAAAATAAAATAAAAGTTTCGGTGCAATCTATTTTCTATTATACATGGTGCAAGAGCACAAGTAACAAAAGAAAAAGAAAACATAACAGAGTGACTCAGGAGGTGGCTACAACAGAACTGGAGTGCAAATACTCCTCATATCCACTGGTATGAAGTAAAATCAATTGAAATAGGCTTCAGCAAGGCTGTTAGAGACATCAGCCTCTAGAAGAGGGGACAGGGCACGTAACTTCTAAAGAGATCAGATATTTCTGCACCGAACATTTCATCATGGACAAATTCATTTAAAGATAATATATTCATACTACTATATATTTAGTACAGAGTGCGCACACACACGGACTATCACAATACCGTATTCACACGGAACAATGAGTTTGGCTTATGACGTACTGACAGTAAATTACTGACAACACATTAGGTGGTCACAAACTACAGTTAATATTGTTTATTTACACATATGACTATTCCGACATTTTCCATTAAGAATAGAAAGGTTGGATCATTGTACGTACAGATGACAGACATAAAGAGGTGCCCTCTTTAAACACACTTGAGAGTTTACTTTTTAAAATTTACAACCCACATATCGAGTTGTGTATAACTGAAAGTAGGATAAACTTGTGCTTGAAAACTTCAAGAGGAAAACACACCTTATATAAATAAATTCATCAAAGTTGTATATTTACAATACATACAGCATATAAATTATTTTATAATTAATCCAAAACAAGGTAGTATGGTACACTGACAGACAATTGTGCTGAATCTTGCACTTAGTTTTCACAAGTAGTATCAAGACTAACTGTGGGGGGTCTCTCGTTGACCAAACAGCCTAGAATGGTTTGGGGCATATCACTGCTCAGTTCCGAAGCAAAGCTTTTTGAGTGTTACACTAGACTGAAGACTGGGCTGTTAACGACCTACTATGTGCAAATGAAAAAGACATATTTTGTGTTCTTGATGTGTAATAAAACACCATTAATTAAGAAAAATAATGTTTCTGGAGAACCTCTGGAAACATGTCCATGTCAGTAAATAGCCATTTATAGATACCTTCAATTTTTAAGCACGCAAGTCGCTAATACTACTACTGCCTGTGCAAAAAGAAACTCAGAAACATGGACTGTACGTACATGAACCCAACTCATTAAATGCAAATTGGGCTCCTGGCCTTTGGCCACATTCTTTCTCTTCTGCCATGAAGAGCTCAACTCGCCAGCTATGCAATGCTGACTTTTCAGAGAACATATAGAGACTGCTACTATTGCTGAAGATACTGTGCTCATTTCCCAACATCATGTCAAACTCTCCTTGTGGGGTGAATCAGACTCCCCACACTGTTTAGCAGCATTCAGCAGCTTATAGGATCAAGCTTTTAAAAAGAAATGGTGACGTCACATCTCTTGAAAGTGGCTTCTTCCCTGTACTTGTGCTGCTGTTATCTCTTTTCAGAAAGCATCCTCACTCTCTGCAATATCAATGATTGTGTGAAGCAAGTCTTCAAAAGTTGGGCGTCCCTCTGGTTTCTAAAAATAAAAAGCATGAATAGCTGGCATCAGAAAGCAATAAAGTTGTGTTGATTTTGAGAAATTATGAGTCTCGATACCATCCTGTGGCAATTAATCAGATGTGACATGCAAACATATTTCCTTGTGTGGATTTTGAATGTGTTGATCTCAGCAAGTGTCATTTTTTTTTTACGCTTTTGAAAAGCAGAAACAGGTGTTGCTGGAATACACTCTTCACATAATTCATTGTTTTGCATAGTGCTACACTTTTTCATTTTTCTTCAGCATTCCCACCTCCCTCAGTGAATTGCTCCAATCTCTCTTTATGCAAGTTGGTCACGATCCTAAGAATTTTGAGTGTCATTCTCTGAAGCCTCTTTCAGTTCAACGTTGTTTTCTGGACACCAAAATAAGACTGCGTCATAGACTTATGCAATGGCATCCTTCATCTAGCCTATTTTCCATACAGTTCCTTATGTGTCATAACATCCTGTTTATTTTGTGTAATTATGGCAATACCCTGAGGTAGTCTCTTTACTGACCTCGCTAACAGTTAATTTAGCATCTTCTGAATGTCTGGGTAACTTGCACTTTTCCTCTGTTTATCAGCCTCTTTAGATTTGTTTCACCTGCTGAATTTTGAAGACTCAGTATTCACTTCCCTCTACAAACCATTAATAAATGTATTAAACAAGTACCTACAGTTAATTCTATTCTATGACAAAGATTAACAGTATCTTGCCATTACTTGTGTGTCATTTGTAACTCACGAAGATTCTCCCATGTGATGAGTGCTTAGATTTTATTGTTAATAACCCCTGATGAAATCAATACATTTTTAATCAATTCATTGAAGTTCATACAAATCCTATAAATTTACGTTAATAGTCAAAGAGCATTAACAAATCACTTATCATTATCTTTCAGGTTATTTATTTTTCCATTTCAATGGCCATTTCAGGCTGGTTACCAAGTACAAACAAAATGTACTGATCTGTAGCTTCCTGGCTCCTGTGAATAGCTTTGTTTAATGACAGACATAGTTGTCATTCTGCAGCCCTCCAGGGCACTGTTGTTTTTAATGTATTTTTTTTCTGCATAAACCAACTGGTTTCTAAGTTTCAGATCTCCACCAGCTGGTTTGATAACTAACTGCTCTTTTCCTCCAAGATAAGCATCAGGCAGTATGTCATCTTTATTACTGGAAAAGAGCAGTTTTACCTCAGCACTCCCTGTGGCAAGGACTACCTAGAAATAAATCATGTAGCTCTTTGCATTATTAGTTTCCTTGATTGCGCTCTCAAAATCAAAGGCATCTCATTAAATGCACCTATCCTCTTCGGGACTTTCTGCTTTAATACTACAAAAATTGATTTATACTGGTTTAGTTGGTAAAGTATCAAATTTGGGGGTGCTACCTTTTTGATCGTTGTGCAAATTGTACAGTCAGTATCTTTCTAGGTTAGGAGGATTAATAGTACAGTGTATTTTTATCTTTATTAACCTTGAGATTTGTTTTTAGATTCAACTTCAAGTTAATCTATATTTCATATATAATTTATAATCAGGCAATGAAGCATTGCTTTAAAAATACTTTTGGTCATTCTGGCACATTTCTGTAATGATTAATAAACTGAGGCAATATAAAATCAGATTCTTCACCTCTGGGCTGTTCTGCTTGAATTTTTTTTTTTGTGCTAGCAGCATTTGTACCCAGATATAATCATGACCAGCACAGATTTAGCAATTATTTCTTTTTGTTACTACATGCCTTTGCATGCTTAATCCGTTTATTTCATAGAAATTTTCACAGTATTTTTTTCTTATCACTGCTCTAGTTCAGTTACAAACCAGGAGGAGATCTTTGACTTAGCAATAAGCACATTAATAGCTGACGAGCTGGATACAATACGAATGCTGCAACAGAAATTAATTGCTGTTGCTAAATTGACCATTTTTTCCATTTCAAAGACAAAACAAATTAAAAAAATATGTACCTCCTGCCAGCACATCATCATCATTTCGTATACCTGCTTACAGGCTAGTTTGGGCCGATACAGACGATGTCCTTGGCTAACCATTGTTACCACTTCATAGTTGGAGCTTTTTTCAAAGGGCATTTTTCCTTCTGTAAATACTTCCCACATTAAAACACCTTAAAAATAAAATTAAATAAATAAACATAAAGAAAATAAGCAAATCATTTCTTACAAATATATTTTTATTTTGAGTCTCAAGCTCAGGTTTTCTGAAAAATAGTTTGAGAACCGTATCTAGAAAGTGTTCGTATGCTTCAATGCTGAAAACATTCCAGTAGCACGAGTTTCAATAAATAATAGTCCTAAAGGTCACTGTGAAACTTTATGCAAGCGTAAAACCATGGCAAATGGTTTCTCTGAGCTTCTTCTCAGATGTCTGAATCCTTCCCCATAACTGGAGCTTAACTGCTATTGATAAAATGTAAAAATATTGCTTTCTTTCAATGATGAATGTCTTACCAAATGACCAGACATCTGACTTGCTGCTGAATCGGCTATAATTGAAAACTTCTGGGGGGCACCATTTCACAGGAAATTTAGCCCCTGAGGAGCTTGTGTATTGATCATCAAGGACATATCTAAAAACAACAACAAAAATAAAAACACCAAAGACAAATATATCCTTCAGTCAGCCTTCAGGCCTGCAAATTATAAGTTAGATTTGGATCTGAGTATTAGAAGCTCATATTGCCACCTAATGGCCACGATTATTAGCATCACGTGATAAAAATAACAGCTGGGGCAGTACCAAGGTTTCGGTCAAGACTCATATTTCTTATGACCTGAGAGTCTTTGCTTGTGATTATTAGCTGTACAACACAGGTCTAGGCCACCTGCAAGTTAAATATCTCTATTGCGAGAGAAAATGATGCAAGAACAGAAATTTCTTGCTCTGTTTCTCACCAGCCAGTCTGAATTCAGATGTCAGGGGACATAAAGCTCAGTAACACAGAAAGGTAGCAAAAGCCAAGAAAAGCATGGTCAAGCCATGGTGCTTCAACACCTTTCTTGTACACGCTACTCTCCACCCTCTGCCTTGCTCACACATCACCCACATGATGGAGTATCCGAGGGTGCTAACAAGGGCAGGAAATTAACCCCTCTCCACGTCTCAGCATCTCCCAAGCACTTCAGCTAGCAAGATGCAACTTTAAACCACCTACTCCAAGACAATCCCAAACCCAGTGAGCAACCTCTTTCTATCATTTATTTACCAAAATACAGATTAACTATTCTCTCTGCATGAGCTCTGCTGTCCAACACACAAGCTCTAATATACCTCCTGCATCACTACAAGATTAACATTTCTAAGATTTTTGGCAGATGGTACAGAAAGTTGCTAGTAGAAGACCAGTCAGACCACAGAGCCAGTCCAAAGCCAGGCCTCTCATGGTAAGTGGTAGACAGATGGACTTCTCTGGAGAATAAGCTGTCTAGTTTTGATTTTCTATAATTAAAATGAGTAAGAATATTGACACATGATCACAGAACGAACAAGTTTTAAAGGCACTGTGGAAAAAAAAAATGAGTCAAAGGATGCTCCCTAGAGAGGTCACAAAAAGATCATTTTTGCGTGTAATTTCTCTGGGCATGTGTTGCCTTATGGCTAAGAACAAGGATTAGATGAATTTTCCCAAATATCCACACATGAGTTTGCACACTCAGCCATACCTTGTCATTCCAAAGTCCGACACTTTGACCACTCCTGAGTCACTCACCAAGCAGTTCCTAGCTGCCTGCAAAGGGAATAGTTAGAGCTGGATGAAAAACTTGCAGTTTCTTTCAGAAAAATGACAATGGTCTAACAAGGCCTTTGTCCTCATTGCTTAGCAAGTTCACCAATTTACCAAGTTAGGTGGTTTGTTCTCATTACAAAAGGCACATGTACATTTGCTCTTAACAAGTACTGTTTTGACAACAAAACCATTTCGTAAAAAATCACCAGAAAAAATTTACCACCTCAGGGGATTCATGAATGATGAAAAAGGCACCAATACAGAACAGAGATAAGCTATTACGTAAGCACAAATAGCTATTAACTCTTTATAAAACTTTCAGAGAGATTATATTCCATTTGTTTTTGGAGAGAGAAACCTCTCAACATTTTCTGTATAGAGCAGTTTTAGAAAGATCAGACCTTAAAGAGCCAACTTCAACTACTTGTAATTTTCTGCCAGAACAAAAGCAGTTATTTACAAACAGGCTATTTCAAAAAGAAATAGGAACACTAAAGAACAATTCAAAGAGGAGTGTGTTGCCTAATGGTATGTTACCAGGTCTCTGTGGATAAAGCTGTTTCTCTCCAGGTACTCCATTCCCTCACATACGTCTTGACACATAGTGAGCAGAACGTCCTTACTCAAAACTCCTCTTTTTTGTCTCAGGTAATTGAGAAGGCAGCCATGTTCCATGAACTCCGTCACGATGTAAATAGGTCTCTGTTGCGTGCACACACCATACAGCTGAACTAATTTAGGATGTGTTAGCTTCCTGAAAAGATTGAGATCATATTGTTACTACTTCTTCTGCCCAGTGCCAGCTCCCCACCCCACAAAACTGCAAAAATACCACCTGCCCCAAGTGTTTTATTTATAACCAGTATATGGTATTAGAGGCCTAGGAATGGTAATGAAAATGCCAAGCACACAACTCACATCATTACTTTAGCTTCTTCAATGAAATCCTCTTCATACATTGCACCCTCTCGAATTGCCTTGATGGCCACTTTATACTGTGCCCTCCATTTCCCAAGGCGAACTACACCAAACAGACCACTTCCCAGTTCTCTCATGAATGTCAGTTCTGAGGGATTAATTTCCCATTTCTCTACAAAACAAAAAAATGACAGCCCATGACTCCTGTTTTAAGAAACCTACTGAACTGGTAGGTGACAAGGAAGAGGAAAGGGAAACTGGACTACTAGCAAATTGGGAAATTTAGGGAGAAAATATCTTAGAATAAACTCGAAAACTGAACATTTCTATACCTCACTAAACAAACTTTTAGGTAGACATGACTTTCAAGCAGCTCCTGACCAACACAGAAGGCAAAACTTAAACTTTCCTGAGGCCGGTGATTGTACACTGATACAATCAGACTTAATTTCAACAAGCTGCTATCAGAAAGTTGTGCCAGTGTGTAGAAGCTTCTCACATCACCTGATGTGCCATGCTTAAAACAGGTTATTACAAATTTATACAAATAACCTCTCCACAAAGATCAAAGGGCCAAGGTTGAGTCAGAAGTCTGGAGGCTTATGATGGAGCCAAGGGTATGGCTCTTTAGCAGGGCAGAGGCTCAAGGTGTATGCAGAAGTGTAGAGGAAGATGCCAAATTCCCCTGGAGCACCAGCAACACATTCTGCCTCTCCTCACTGCTGTCCTTGGCACCACATGCCTACCACCAGCCGTGATGCCTTTGCATGCCGATCCTCAGGCAAGGGTCCCCACGCTACAGCTTGGACTCATGGAAGTTAGCAGAGCAAATCACAGTACAAAACTAGGTCTTTTCCAATTTTTTTAGAAAATATCGTAGCATCTTAACATACATAAAAATCACTAGAAAAGATACATAGAGACGAATATAACATGCAATTACCATAGCTGAATCCTGCCGTTGTTGGTGCTGTTGTCTTCTTTGGGGTCACAGGGTAACGCAGCCTGGTAACGAGACCTGAAGTTCAATGATAATTCAAGAGATACAGTTTACTTCTGAAATAGTGTCAGGCAGCAAATCAGACGCTTTTCACTGCAAACTTCAACACCAATTAACAATAAGATTATAATTGTATACATATCTGATACAAATATACACATTTGGCTACAAGGGGTACACAGGTGCCCTCACTGCAACTAACTTGTTGCACCTTCTTTACTGGTGAAAGACAGATACAGATATATACCTATATATTTGGGATTTACAGTTATGCTAGCATCAATAAAGGCTGAGGACCCCTTTCATAAATCAGATCAGAAAGCTTACCTAAAACTCACAACATTACTTTTGATCATTTCTGTTTCACACATAAATCCCACCGGTTTCATGTGGTGCTTTTACATATGAAAAAATTAATGCTGCATGCTAGCTGAATATTCCCCTAAAGTCTTGTCAGAACTTGATATGACAAAAGGAATGAAGTAACTAAAAATAAGTAGTAAAATCAGTTACAATAAATGAAAAGCAAGGTTGTGTTTTCGGAGTATATTTTCCAGAATATCATTAGGAAATGCTGGGTCATCTGAGTTTGATATAAAAATCTGGGAAATACAGCTCATGAGGGAAATTTATGCACAGAATGGACTTGAAAAAAAAAGTGTATTAATTATATTACTATCCGTGCACTGAACCTGATTCCTAAATTTTCCCCATCCTATCATATAGTTGGAAGACACCAGCATCAGCCATCAGCTATACATCCAAAGTGTCTAACCTCTAGAAAGACTCATCTTTAGGGATTTCCTGAACAAATACATTACTATTCTCCTCATCTGTTTGTTATATGGAAAGGTAAGATCACTTTAAGTAGTAGTGACCTGCAGTTAAAATAAGCTAGTGCCTGGAGAATACTGATTTACTGAATACTGAAGGAATGACTCGATAGAGCTGGTCTTTTGTTAATCTGGAGACAGTAATATTTTTTTGATTTACAGATATACACACACACATACAGGTATATGTTTGTTTAGATTTTTTGGTTTTGTTTGTGTTATATAAAACTTTCCAAATTACTGCCTATATTGAAAAAAATGCAAAATGCAGTATCTCATGACTTCCCTAATAAAAAAAAAAAATAAATCTATAAAAACCCAAAAACCTTCACAAAAAAAAACAAAACAAAACACCTCACACTCCTTTTTAAACCAATCCTAAGTGACAGGAAGCATCATATTCATCTACCTGCTGCGTTATGTTTATGATACTCAATTATTTCCGGAATGGAGTTAAAGAGATGTTTTTCTGCGAGGTAGTACTGCTTTGGTAACGTCACTGTTTGTTTTATATGGTAGTGTCTTATTCCTGACGAACCTTCTCTGGAAAAATAACAACATTAATAATAATTAGTCATAATAAAAAAATCACAACAACTGACATTGTGAGAGGAGTGAATTGACTAGGAAAGGCAAACCATAAGAGCCAGCGCGGGTGCCCAGTGTCACACACTTCAGGAACAGCATGAATATGAAAGATCCCAAGTGCTGGTGACTTGTCTTCATTTCAGTGCTTGGAACAAGTTGAAGATTAACCCATAAAAGGTTACTTTTCAGCCTGACAAGTTCCCCAGTCGAGCTCCCCGCACCCTGAGACAAATACTTGGACTAGCAGGAAGGAAGTGACTGAACTGGGTGGGAGAGCAAGATCTCCTTCTTTGGGTGGAGGTCCAGGTCTTCACTGGGTTAGACCAAATGTGACTTAACCATGGAGTCAAGAAGCTCATTTTAGTCTCCTGTCTCTTCTATCACTGCAGCTCTCGTTTCTTTATTGAGCTCTCTCCTGCGCTTTTTCCCAGTTCATGGGTTTGGATACAGACGCAAAGGGATTTGGATGAGACAAGGTGTTCAGAGCAGCCACAGAAACTCACCCTCCAAATTTTGTATAAAGGGAAACTGTATACAGGCCAGGCTGACTTGAGTCTCTCACCACAAAACCACCTTCTTTATCCTAAAATGCAAGCATATTGACAGTTTTGTAAGGGAATTTTAAGTTGCATGTCTCTTCTACTTGTTCTGTGATTTGCATGTGCCAAAATAAGCATTTTCTTTAACAAAAGAAGCTACTTTATGCAACTGCCTTGCTTATTATTGCAAGGCTGCTGTGCTCACCTCGTTTCTGAGCAGCTGCTCTGCCTTGCTTCTGTTCAGGTTTCTGCTGTACCACCTGCAACATAACATCAGTAACCAAAGCTTCTCCAAGGTGCATGATTTACATAAAATGCTTAGAACCGTGTATTACAAAGCTACAGATTCAATAATTTTATGGTAAGTGAAGTTCAAGAACTGAACTTTTTTTAATGTACAAAAATCTATTGCATTGTGCAGTTATCCCATAAAAATGCCCTGAAACAAATACACTGAGACTCCACAGAAGCCAATGAAGTTCAGGTAATTGAACTAATTTTGCAGCAAAACCACTTCTCAAATGCGCGCAAACTGATGGCAGTAGTTGCTCTGAATGGCAGCCTGAGGGCACGCCAGCAGCCCCCACCAAGCAGCTGCTGGCACACTGGTCGAGCCACCTGCAGAGCTGGCTGCTCGACTGCTATCTCATTTGGTAACTTCATGGTTCTGACTTTCCAGGGAGAACCCACCTACCAAAGAGAAGGTTGAAAGTGAATTAAATGTCACGGTTGCACATCCCCAAGCTCTGTGCTCCTCGGGCGTATTAAAGCAGTCACAGAAGCACTGACATTTCAGTTAGCTGCAGTGAATATTATAAAAGGGAAAAACACGCAGCTCGCAAATAGCATGGTGCAATCATTTTCAGCTCTGCTTTCACAGTGGTAACCGAGCAGGGAAGTGGTACAGCAGCCTCTAGTCAAGTTCTGCTGTTCTGGAGATAGTGGTTTCTTGCCATTGGTAGATGACATGGAGTAAATCTCCCTGGACTGTCCAGTGACTCAGAATTACTGCCCTGAGGTTGTGAGGCACAAAGTGCCTCGACCAGATAAGGCAGCCCAGTTCCTTCCTTCCCTTCCTGCCAGCGTCGCAGCACAGAGCAGGGCAGGACTCTTAGCCAAGAGTCTCAAAGATGAGAAAGCAACAAAGGACAAGTAATTCCCTCTAATAAAGCTGAGAGCAAAATCCCAGAAGAAAGTTTACCTTCTGTCAAAACACAGAAGTAGGAGTTGTGCATGGCTAAGAGTAGAGTTTTGGAGCTATTAATGTGGTTTTATAAACTAGTTTTAATTATTACTTCCTTACAGCTCCATTTTATACAAAAGTCATGAAAAATACCTTAAGTTCTCAGATGCAATAGTTTATGCTGTACCGAAATTTGAATATCAAGGACAACAGGCTTGGAGACTACAATTTTAAATTTTAACTACAACATTAAATTTTATCCTGATGTTCTTAAATAAGTAATCCATAATAAAACATCAACTCGAAAAAAGTTTTACTTTTATAGCTTCTAAGCTAGATGCCTACACTGAGAATTAAAATGCACCAAGTGATACGTTTTCTTGAGAAACATTCTTTTCTTCTGATCCGTTGTTTACTTTGAATGATTTCTACTATTTTCTACACTACTATCTTACTGCCACACACTTTGGATAGACATGTCACTTATCTATTAAAAAAAACAACATTCAGCACACTTATAATGGCTAAATTTCTTTTAATATTTCCTTTTGTCTATCAGAGAACTGGAAGGGTTGGGTTTTTTTTTGCTAAAAACTACATGCCTGATGGTCATCTCACTAACTTGACGCTACATGATATATCACAGCAAAATGAATGAGGAGAATCAGAAAAATTACATGCCTATTCAAATATTTAAGTTTCACCTCTGAGATCAATGCTACCATATGTAAATAATTGCTTTCAAAACTTTAAAAGTACATGGTCATTCTTAAAGCATAGGTTTCATTTTATGATCTCCCAGATTTTAATTAAAAATATTCACTTACTCATATTGATCAAGGTTGTTGGACTTCTTTCCTGTCACATAGTTGCTTGGAATATATCCTTGTTTTCTAAAAATAATAATAATATATATGCGATATGAGTGAAAACATGTAAAATTGCATGCCTAGAAGACACTGCTTCATTCTGATAATTACCAGAGGTCCCTCGCTGTTATTTATGTATTACTGCCCCACCCACTCTACTGCTGATTACATAGAAGCTATTTTTCCACATTAATTTTCACTGCATCTGGGTAAGTGACACAGGCTGCAAAGTGTCCAAGAAAAGCAGTAGAAGGGGTGAAGAAGAGTAATCCTCTGCTGCTCTATCACTTCTGTGTTTGGAGATCCCAGCCAGCTACTGAAAATATATTTGAAGCCTGCTCCAGCTTAGTGACTTGCAACTACCACTGCCATACTGCAATAGGGATCTGGTAAATATTGAAGTATGGAAAATTCCACATTTCAAATCACAGGGAAAAATTGTAATCCAGAGAATGTAAAGTTGTAGTCGTTACAGCATCTCACTGCAACTGCCTCTCAATTCACTCAAAGATTTCCCCTAATGATCCAGTTACAAAATAAGATGATGATTATTTAAATCTGGAAGTCAGAGCCTGCTAAACTGAGTGTTGACCATATTGGTCCCTAATGAGCCATTCCCTAGGGAAGTAGGTTTTGCAGACTGGCTGATGCTTTAATTGGTAAACCATAAAGCCTGAGAGGAAATATAATTGGAAAAGCTTCCAGATTTGCAACCGGCGCTGCAATCTGTTGAGAACCACACTTTTAAAAATTGGTTTCTATGTGGGAATAAAGAAATGGATGAGATTTCAGGGTTGGCATTACAGTTAGTTGTTCACACATAGTCAAGATAAACTACTACAATGTGGAAATAGCCTTATGAACTTTATAACAAAAAATAAGCAACTTGAGTTTACCCGTATTTGTCTCTTGCCTTCCACCAGTGAATGTCATGCTTCTCAATCACTGTGTATTCTTCACCTTTCTCTAATCTTAAATCATGATGTTCTGTAGGCTCAAAGTCATACATTGCTACCACTATCTCCTCCTCTTCCTTTCCATTTTCTTCAACTGGAGGAACAGGTGGCGGAGGCCTTCGCTGAAAATGGCTCAACATTATTATCATGTCACTCTGCTCCATTATTCTACTCCACCCACCTTTACCATCAGTGCAAACCAGCTGAGCGTCCCAGAGGCAAAAGCTGAACTAGTTCCAGGTTGCCCCAGGAGCGAGCTGTGGTGGCCCAGGGAGGCAGCTGGGGTGTGTGGCAGATGATCACCTGGGTGCCATCCATGAGCCTTGCTCACACTGCAGCTCCACAGCTGCCAGCAAAGGGCAATGCCAGCTGGAACTTGCTTTTTGACCGCCTGTCCCACCAGCAGTACAGATACAGCTAATAGCTGCAGCTAAATTTCAACGGGATTTTTTTCAACCTGAGATAGAGCATGATGCCCACTGATGCATACAGAGATAGACCTTTGCTCCCCGATAGGGAAAGAATCTCAGGAAATTTAAATGCCATCTCAAAAAGCAGCAATTATGTATTTAATATTTTAATGAATCTACATACCGCGCTTTTTTCTGGCATTGGAGAGGGCAATCCCATTACATCTAAAAATAAAGCACAAGAAAGGATTTGTGTCTCTCCATTTAGCTAAAAATTTAAACACTAAAAAAAAAGGTTTACATTTCAGATAAGGCTTTAATATCTTAACTAGTCTTCAGGATAGCTTAGTAAATCAGAAAGCAAAGACAGTTCCAATTAAGCATTAGGAAAACATTGATTCAATGTTGTTGCAAAAACATGCTAAATCAGCCAGCAGGCTACGTTCGCCACAGATTTGGCAACGTCTGTGCCACACCAGAGTGTGCCATACAGAGATGCCTGAACCAGCCCTCGGATCCAGAAATGCATGAGAAAAAAAAAAAAAAAAAAAGGGGGGGGGGAATAGAGATAAAAAGGGTATACAAAAAGGAAGCAGTGTTCTTGTTACCATGATAACCTAAAGATCTGTTCCCATTAACAACTGCTCTTCTAAAAAAATGACTCTCCCTGTCCATTGCTTTGCTAAGTAAGGCATAAAAGTGGTATGAATTTTTTTTTATTATTTTTCTCAGACTCAAATGTACTTTTTCTCCGGCACTGCTTTTTTTCCACACTTAAAAGTTTGAGCTATATGCCATGTTTTATGTCTTGCTGAATAAGGCTGGCCATGAGACACTGTTTATTCTTCAAGTCTTTTGACACCATTAAATCTACATGTCCCCACCACTGCCATTTATGGTGCTGACACAGGAAATCGTCCTATGTGAATGCTGATTTCACTGGGAGCTAAGCAATGGCTCAATTTCTTCTCCCATTATGGAATTTTCCTTAAATTGAAGACAAAATAATTACTGTATGCTTACACAGGACAATATTGCAGTGAGGGTCACAGTTGCACATCTTTGCATGCTACAGCATCTGCTGCTGAACAAACAGAACCTGTGACTTGGATGCTGGAAGATGCACGTGCCTACAGAAGTCACGGTTCATCCAGGTTCAGGGTATGGATATTTACAAACCTCTAAGAAAATTCAGTCCTGTGTCTGTAAATACATTAAGTGTTCTTGTATCATTTTTACACTGGTGTAGTAACACTCAATGCAACACAGTTTTGTTTGGTGGTTGGTTGTTGTTTTTTTTTTAACATGGGCATGTAGAAGTTATTAAAACTAAAGCCCGGACAAGGATTTCTAGCTAAATATTTCAGGATCAGGTTTTATCCTCAGTCTGAGGTAACTACTTGGTCAAATAGGTTTCAGATAGAAAAACTAAACCAAGTGAAATTCAGCAACCTCAATGATTTCTTTCAGCCTTCTCTAAACATTTTATGCAAGCATAATTTACTGGCTTTTGTATTTTTTACAAGATGCTTGGAAATGAAACATTTTTATTTACTTTAGGCCCGGTATCAATGATTCTTTCTGCTCTATAAATCTGCCTAATGTCTAGGGCATTCAGGTGTGATGACAGGATCATATAAAAAAGAAAAAAAATATGCCAAAACAAATCAATATGAAAACATATGTACTTACTGTTTTCAAGGAGATTATATTTTTCACAGCCAGGTGCTAATTTTTCTGTCTGTCTGCAGCACTGATAAATTCCCTCTGTCCAGAATTTAGGATGATATTTTATCATTATATTGCTGTTGTTCTTTATTTCTACAAGAAGAAAAAGAGCATATGTTAAAAGATACAAAAATAAAATCTGCAAGAGGGCCATTTTTAATAAATACTACAGTATCTTTGACATGAGCTACAATCTTCATTTGTCCTTACTTTAGCATTGCTCTCTTAAAGACCTTCTTACAAGTTTACATGGAAGCGATACAATCTTAGTAGAGGTCATTTTTAGAATAATACATGACTTTATTCCAGAAAAGAGTCCTATACTCCTTGCCTAAATGAGCCACCTAAGCAGGGGTTTGGTGCATCCATGAAATGAGACCCCAGTGCCTGCCTGCACCCTACAAATCAGTCAGGAAGCTGTGAAGGCCCTTGGGGACCCTGTCTGCCCTTTTTCTTTTTATTACTGTTGCAAGTGACTCAATTTCCTCTACAATTAGTGTTCTGGAGGGAAAGTTAGCTGACATTTATTGCGATTCCATGGCACACCACCTGTGCTTGATCTGAAAGGCTCCTTACTCCCATCTTAAGAGCTTGCTGAGTTTCACAGGTTATTCCTTGCCCCATGGTGTCCAGCCCAGAAATTATTTCTTACTACTTTACAGAGCACCTGCAAGTAATGCATTTGATGGTGGCAGAAAGCATTAAGAGGCTCTTGAAAAAAAAAGAAAAAAATCTTTATTTACTGTGATAGCATTAATCGGATCGCATCTCAGTGGAGATGCCTCCTGCCTTTCGAGTGGTGCCATTAACTAGCCTGAATAAGGGTTTTGATGATTTACACACTGTACAAAAGCATAGAGTCAAATTCTGATTGGAAATGGACTTCACAGTCTGGGTGTATGATATTTCTAGTACCTGTTATCACACACTGTGTACGCAAACAATGAGCTGGCCCAATAAAAAAAAAAAAAATAAATAAAAGGCAGTAGATATATACAACAGAAGCACTACCATTTTATTTTTCTAGCTTGTTGTGGGTTGATGCCAGCCAGCAGCTAAGCACTCACTTGCCCACTTCCCTCAGCCAGTGGGACTGGGGAGAGAATAGAAAGAACAACAGAAGAAAACTTGTAGCTTGAGAAAAAGACAGTTTAATAACCAAAAGAAAGAAAAAAGTGATGTGAAGGCCTCACCATCTCCCAAAAGCAGACCAATACCCAGCCAGTCTCTGAGCAACAGTCAATATGGAAGCCAAAAATCCTCAACCCCTGTCTTCCTCTATCTGATTTTATTGCTGAGCACAATGTTATATGGCCTGGAATATCCATTTGGTCAGTCCAGGTCCACTGGCCTGGCTGTGTCACCTTGCAGCTTCTTGCCTACACCGAGCCTCTTCACTGCAGGGGCAGAGGGGGAAAAATGCAAAGCCTTCACACTGTGCAAGAGCTGCTTAGCAGCAATTAAAACACTGGTGTGTTTTCAACACTGTTTTGGCCACAAATCCCAAGCATAGCACCAAGTTAACCCCATCCCAGTCAGACAGCTCAAGTCAAAGTATCTGTGTAGGTCAGATGTTAATTATGAGCAATTTCCATTACCTTCTTTCAGATTCCTCACCCACTGATCCCGGCTTTGTGCACTTGGTGCAAAAATATAAAGCGTATTAGCATCATATACAACCTGGAGGGGGAAAATAGAAATAATCAAAATACACTCACTTTGTAATACTCATTTATTGATTCCTCAGGAAACAGAGGAAATGGAACAAGACAAATGACCGTTACAGTTGGCAAAACTAGTGTACTTGGGCACAAAATGCAGAAACTGGAAAAAGGTTATTAGATTTTACTACTCATATACAATGCTTTCAGTAGAATAAGGAAGGATATTGTAAAGGTGTATTATCTAGAGAGCATTCCTTAAAATGCTTGCGTTATGCTTTCCTTTGTTCATTTTTCACCGCATGTTTTCTAAAAACAGTTCCATTTAATTGCTAAAGCTATTTCATAATCAAACATCCTTTGTTCCTGGCCGTTGTATAATTTCTTGTGATTCTGTACCGCTCTGATGTAATTACTGCCTTCTTTTTCCTCACTGCTTGTATTGGTAGAAAGTAAGTATTGCTCTGGGAGAAAAAGGCTAGTCCCCTCTCTGGCAGTGGAATTCATCCTCACTCCAACCATTCCCTTTGTTGCAAGTACGCACAGCATCCAACCCCTCACGTTTTTCTTTTTCCCTCTAAGCACTTTGTTTTCCATGTTTATTTCCATTCAGCTCACAATGGAAAAAATTGATTTTCTTGATTTTCTTATTCCTATATGATTTAATGGTAATTCAATTTAATTTAATGTGAAAGAATGAAGACAGGGAAAATGGGCTGCCAGATAACCCTTTTTGAAAGTAGACCAGAACGAGGCAGTTTCCAGTCAAAACCCAAGCAGAGTAGGTCAAGAAAAGAAAAAGACCAAGTGCATGAGGCACAACTCCAAGGAGAGGGAACTGCATGGGAAGCAGTGCTTGCTGGGAACAAGTTTTACTAATTGATCCTGAACCACAGCCCACACAGCCTCAAAGAGCCACAGAATGGGCTCAGTATTTGGAAACGACAGTCATTTCAAGCAAGTTACATCCATATGGCTTGGCAGTGTTGAAAGGGGTATATAACGGGAACATACCTGAAATGGATATTTATTTTGACAGGGAATACTACCATCACTTTTTACAACTTCAACACATTTAATCCTTGAAATATCCACAGATCCTTTTCTGTACTTTTTCTATAAGACAAAAGCAAAAAAAAAAAATAATTATGTAAAACATAACTGATTTATCTAATTCTCTTTTCAGCAGAGACTTCTTGCTTTCTTTTTCACTTATGATACTGATGACACAGAAGTCATTTGAAAAGGGAGGGGGATATAAAGATCTACACTTGTGAAAGTGCAGAGTACAGTAAAATTGCTTAGTATAAATTATCACTTCTTTCTACATAAAGTTTCCAATTAGTTTTAATCATAGGTTTAAGCTACTCTACAAAAAAAACAACCAACCTAATAAAAAAACACACTTGAGTACAGATGAAGGAAGGCTTTCCTCTTGCTGATTTTAAATTATGATTAAAACTGGTAAAGGAAGTAAGTGCCAATGCATCTTATCTGCTCCCTCATTCTGTTGCTGAAGTTCTCACCATTTTGTCGCTACCACCACGTTTCACCAAGTTTCCAGAGAAACTAGGATGCTGCACAGCCAACACAAGTTAGAGTGGAAAACAGAAGACAGAGCTGAAACTCATCCCTGGGCCAAGTTGGAGTCTTTATTGAAGGAACAATTTTGACCAAGGTTAGCAGAAGACTTGAACAAGAAAGGTCAAAAGCAAAGACATCTGAGAAGATCTGGCTCCCCTAAATTGGTAATCTGAAAGATTTAAACAAGGAAAGGAGTGCCCACAGTGCTCAGCAGGTGCTGCCCAATGTAACAATACATGGAAACATGCTGTAGTTCAACACCCCAAAGAGGAAACTCCGTGGAAGAACAGCCCATAACTGGGGGTGGTGTATACTGGGCTTTAGTCTATATGTAAAAGCAGCATGTGATGACAGTGAAGCCCTCACACAAGCAGACTTCTAAGGTGGCTGTTTCTGAAGGAATTGCTTGAAACCGTTTTCCTTTACCTGAGGCAGAAGAGGCTAAAAAGGAAAGCCCAGCAAAAAAAAGTTACAACATGGCAAAAGGAAACATAGGAATGATACACTTCCGATAGCAAAATGATGATGAATCTGCAGAGACTGCTCATTTTTTGGAGAATAAAGTCTGTAATAGGAGAAGTTTCTACTGGAATCTGGAACAAAACAGAAATGGCAGCAGCTCTTGGCTGGTCCTGACTTAATCCACATCAAAAATTTTGACTTGCCAAGCACACCCAACACATCCAGTCCAGAGCGCACTTACGAAACACACGGACACTGTTCACACAGCGTGGAAATGAATAGGAGTTACTGAATTATTTGAGATACTCCAATCCTTACTCATCTGCCCTGTTCTTTCCTGAGGATGGAGATTTCAGCCCAAATAGCACAAGTCTGGCACAATCATAAGCAACTGTATACAGCCTAGTAAGCAGAAGCAATGAGCAACTTCAAATACAGTTGTCACCAATTCCACCACCCTAGAAACACAATAGTTAACTACCCATGGAAAACCTGGAAGTTTCTTCAGCATTTAAAACACATTGAGTACTCTATCTCTTATGGATACTGTTACGAAGAAAGCAGGCAGAGAAGACGTGTGCGAACAATTCATGCACTTCATGGTCAGCATCAGGAAGCAAGACAGGAACTAAGTTCAGATAAAAGTGTAGCTTATTTAACATTAGGAGAAAAAAAAACAACTCTCCCCCTCCAAATTAGTGAACCATTAAAAAGCACCAAATCATAAACACTACCATGAGCTGTACCACAAAGCTGTATCATGTTATGCTGAAAAATAATTTGCACCAAGTATACAACCTTGGATTTTTAATCAAAAAATCATTTTAAGTCTTCTGTTTAATTCATGGTATCACCTTACTCAAACTTCGGTTGTCTAAACTAAAACATACATTAATGCAAATGCCAAAAATTAAGTTACTGACGTCTATAACACTTGGCACAGCAGCAAGTACTGCTTCTCCCTCTCTGTCACTGCATGGCAGGCCTAGTAGCTTCATGGCCACCAGATAATCCAATGTAGAATAGGAGGATCCAAACAAGATGTGCTTTTTCACAAATCACAGAATTCAACACTCCACATAACTGTGTTGAAGACTCCTATCCAGATCTCTTTTTCTCGCACAAAAACATACAAAGAAAAAAATGCTTGGCACGCCTGTAAAGTATCCACAAATCTTTTTGTGTTCAGTGGGGTACTCATATATTGCCTGGTTCCCATCTGCTGATTAACTGAGGTAGGTTGTGTTACAGAGAGACACGATATGCATTGGGTTCTTTTCATAGGGAATGATAGAAATTCCATAGCAGAATGGGCTTTATTATTTTCTCTGAATCTCCATTTCCTCCCAGACTTGAAGATTTTCATGCCAATTCTGGCATTCATTGAGTGTTCAAAAGGACAGTGCCAGTAGGACAAAGAACAAGAACCCAACAAGATAATCAACCAACATTTGGGGAAAAAGAAAATAAAGCAAATCCCCTAATACACAGCACATCATTCTAGTAAACGTATTTCCTAAGGCACCCCCTTTCATGATTTCAGGTGGCTTGGTTTGCTTTATCATAAGATGTTAAATTAAGTCAACTCAAAACTGACTCACCTTGCAATCCAATCCAGTAAATTGTCTAACATCAGAGAAGATTTTTCTGTCTTTGCACACTTCATAGGTAAAAACTTACATATTGAAATGAAATTCAAAAGTACTGCTTCAGATATGTTTCATATTGCATCAGAAGAAAGTTATTAATGGCCAGCAGTCTTTAAATTGTTGGGTGTGCAGCTGTGTTTTAGCTCAACATTTCTCACTATTAAACCAAGGAGCACAGCAGCAAGAAGGAATGACTCAAGAAAAATAATAAAAACCACTGTAATTTTGTTTTTTAAAAATGTATCTGCTTGCTGAAAAGGGAAGTGATTATACAGAAAGTACTACACAAAGCTTGTCAAAATACAAAATGCCATGTGTACTTCATACTTGCCTAGCCTTCAAAAACTTGATTTACAGTTTCGGAAGCCCTCTTCCTTGGTCACAGTGAGGATGGCCAGTCCAGGCAGTAAGTCTTGTTTCCATGCAATGCATGAAGAATAAGCTAATCCCATTATTTAACGTATAAGACAGAATGTCAAGAAATTGTAACACCAGACCTACATTGTCAGAGATGGAAAAAGTTTACAATTACACAATTCCTTGAAAAAAAAATAGTCCTAGAATACAGGAAGACAAGAAATATCTAAGTGTTAGATAAGTATACAATCAAACAGCTCATCCTCTGTATACTTGGAATTACTCCTCTCATTCCCACTATCAGATAAAATGTTTCTTCAGAGTATTTCCTCTTTGCTGATAAAGATACTGTTCTGCTTACCCTCAGAAAATTGGGTTTGGGGGGTTAAACAATAAAAAGGACAACCCATTTGGAAAAAAAACCTCAATGAAAACATGCAGAAGTCAGTCCAGCTGTCAAGGAATAGGTAGATTTTGTTGCGCCCATGCTGTCTCTCTCTCCCTCTCTCTGTTGTTCACACTATTTCTTTCTCCTATGCTTACTTCATGTAGGAAATCCTGAGGTCATCAGCATGCGACCCATGGAACTTGTGTTCTTGGAAGTGTAGAAGGTCTGAGCCTTACTGACATCTCCTTTTATGGAGCTGCTCTGTAACTTCACAGGGAGTGTTGTGTCAGCCAGGTTTTGCTGAAATTTTGTAAAGGACTTCTCTGGTAGAATATGCTTCAAAACAGATGTAAGAGTGTTTTTGTACTATTTCTTTTTTTTTTTTTTTTTTTATTATTATTAAGTACCATTATCATTTAGTGATAAGCACTGGATGCTGCTGTAGTTCCCTCATAAGGGCCATTTTCACTCAAGCATTTACTGATTATGCAAATGTAACTCCTGTGGCTAGGTGTTAAATGGTCACATTTTCTATCCCCTGACGTTTCAGTTTGTCAGATATGCTGAAGAATGCTCTGCCTCCTTTCAACTACTTTTTTTAATGATTATTCTAAGGAAAGCAAGTATCGAGTATTTCTATTCACTTTTCCAAAGCAGCTAGAATCAAGAAGGGAGAGGTGATTACTATTCTGACTTAGTTTGACCTGATCCAACATCTGACTCCTGGGAAGAATTCCAGAGCAGAAAAAAAAACAACAAACAAACAAACATAAGTGAGAAGGAGGAAACCAAGAATCCATGGCCTGGATGCTCAGCAGGTACCAACCACCAGCACTGGAGAGACTGAAAAGCACAAAACAAGAATTCTCCATAGCAGCACTAATGCAATTTCCTAATTGTGACTATTAACACATTATCTGCAATTTACTCTTTTGTAATTGAAAGGCAGAAAATTGTACACAATTACAGTTATGATGTATTGCTGCCATCACATAAAGCAGCAATAGAAATAAGAGTAAAGGACACAAAATAAATCAAAAAATAATCCACCTGTATCAGTCCCTAAATCACCTACCACCTTTCAGTTTTCAAAATAACTAGTACATAGCTCCAAGCTCTTTCAGACAGATCTTCTCTTCCTGTTTTTCTGTGAAGTCCTCACAGAGTTCTGAGTCTGGCCAGCCCTGTTCCAGCACTTTTGTCCTGTTTTTCTCCCTGTTTTTCAGAGTGCTATCACTCTGTCCCTATGGTGAGCAACACCTTTCTTTCAGCCATCCCTCTAACACAGTCTTCATGCTGTCTGAACATGAGATTCAAGATAACTTGAGCCAAGAAGTCCATGGGCATCACAGGCAAGTGACTAAAGCTCCAGGACAGGGCCTGAAAGGTCACCTAGCCAAGACATCAGCTGCTTTACCTACTCTTTCAAGGATCGGACAATGGAGTCCTTGACTGCAGAGCTGCGGGGTTTTTTTGTGTGTTTGAAGACTCCTATCCATTGCCAGTCCATCTCTCCACAAACACTTGCTGCTCCACCAACCTTTCATCACAGTCCAGGCTTTCAGGAACCTCATGATTCCCGCTGTTCCTACCATGAATCCTGCAGGCAGGTCCACACTTTCCATGAAGTCTATTGCCCCAGTCCAGATGCAGCACTGCAGCTGATGCCTTATCAGATTGTAAAGATTCATAATCCCATTTATTCATCCTAATGTAACATTTGCCTTTTTGACAGTGACAGGGTATCATTGATGCATATCCAGCTTATGATTCACTCTCCTGGCACCCAGGTCCTGCTGGCGACAGCCTGACACTTAGCCCACTTATTCCCATTCCATGTTTGAACTTTTCAGCGTTCCTGCCTAAACTTTTACCTTTTGAACTTGTCCACATTGAATTACATTCTACAAAATAAAAAAAACAAACAAGCCCACCACACACCTATTCCCAAAATACCGCTTTGATTTCTAGACTTGTTTTCCAAATGCTAGCAGCTGCTTCAAGTTTTACATCACCTGAGAACTCAAAAAAAGCTTCTATTTCAGCAACAATATCACTAGTGAAAATACTAAAATGCAAAACAGGACAACCCATTCGAGACAGTCTTTCAATCTGAAAACAAGCCACCAATGCCTACTAAACACTGCACCAGTCTTGCACGTGTTCTGCAATCAGATTTACAAGAGGTTTATATAAGGTCATTTCTAATGCTAACATCTGAAAGTGTCTCATACAGCAATGTGAAAAAACTCTTGTCTAGTCACAAGGTAAATATCCTCATCCATGCCTTCTCAGTGTCTCAACAATTGCAACCTACACTTTTCAACTTCATCTATTTTTTTCCATCTCATAAACATCAAAATTCTTCTAGAAAGATAGTAACTGCAGATCCTCATTTTATATTAGACTTTTCTTTTGGTAGATGCTATAGAAAACAGAGAATCATTAGTGCTACACAACCAACTTCTTTTACAACTTCAGTTTCTTTATGCCCTTCTCTTTCCAAGGGAGCACTCCCATGCATCTGTTGTTGCCTCCATTCACATGAATAGTGTTATTTCTCTGATTTGAACAGCTTCCTCTTGTACGTTCTTAGAATCTTCCCAGCTGTGCCTACTGTTATCAGCCTTCTCTTGTGTTTTAGACAATATTTGGGGTCTTCTGGACTGTCATCAATAGAGTAATTCCACCTATGAGCAAAAACTTTGTTTCAAAAAAAATTGTTTTCCTATATCTAGGGGGAGGGTGTAAAATGGGAACAAACAAACCAGGAAGGATGGTGCTTCATGGTTCCCAATGCCAACAACTACTGCTTTCCAGTAGACCTTCTATCCAGACCCTCTCTGAGATTTTTCTTCTCAGATTCTCTCAACTGACTCATGTTAGTCATTCTCACGAGGTTTCTGGGGCCTTTGCTGCAGAACAGGGTCCTCTCTTTCAATCACTTTAACAGCTCAAAATGCGTACCAGCTTTATGTGCAGCAGTATTTGAGCAATTAATTCTTACTGTTTGCCCTAACTAAAAGAAAACTATTTGCTTTGAGCAGTGACTAGCTACAGACCTAGATCAACCCTCCTCTTCCCCAGGCTACCATAATAAAGAGATGTAGGCAACTAATCTGCAGTTAAAAATTTTCCTGGTTACTGTAACATCTCATCAATGCTTTTGCACTGTGTCTCTACTCGTTGGCACATCTTATGCTGTGATAAGTAGCTTCTCAGAAGGACTGGGCTTTTGGTTTAAGTGTTCTCTGCTGTTGAGGGGGGCTAGCAGCTATCACAAAATAATTAAATCAATATAAATATAACATGGCTTATATAATTTTTTACATCTGTGCATTTACTTGAAGCCAGACTCAGCTTCTTACATTACTCTCTCTCATCAGAGACAGGTATGTCATGATCCCATTACTCTAGCTGAGCAAAGAGATCTGTGTATAAGAATAACAATGCAGTTATTGCTATAGATGCCTAGATGTCCAAGATGTCCAGAAGTTTGTTTGACAAACTGTAACCTGAAGAGTATCCATTGGTCAGTCATTTACAGATTAACAAGTCACTTGCTAATTCTCTGTCTTGATTCCTATGTAATCAAGTGTAACGAAAAAGAAGTTAAAATTAACTATTTTCCTAATGCTGCTAACTTGTAGAAGCAATGATTGTAGTCATTACGGAGGTATGATACAATTAGAAAAGATTGCTATTCATATTCTGAGTTAGCATTTAAACACAGATCTTGTGAAGAAATTTGAAAAACCCTCTAATGCCATCTTATATTTTTAACTCTTCAGTTTTTCATAAGAGGTACAAACACAGTATGATCTATCCAGATGGATATGACAGGCATCATTCTAGTTGGGATGACTTATAAATACATTGCCGTACTTTCTCAGCAATATAGTTTACGCTGAAAATCACTGCTACAAGTTTATAATTACATCTTTAATTTTATATGTTTATCAATATATATAAAAGCATACGTGTGTGTGTTTCAAACAATCCACCTATCCTGACTGCACTTAAAAAAAATTCATTCATTTTTTTTTCTGACAATGCTGGGGAAAAATCTGTGGTTTTAGTTTCCAATTCTGAAAGACACTCAGGAAAAAAAAACCATGATGATCTCTCAACTGAGGGAACTGGAATTTGAACTATCAGAGCTCCGCTCGAGCCCCACATTCAGCACAAATAAATCTGTCACGGTTTAGGGTCAGGGCAGTCCACTAGACCTATAGCAGATGCTCTCTCTTAACCCCGCTCCCTCCCCAAGGGGGAAGAGAAAGGGAATAAGGGAGACAGACTTACCAATTAGAAAAGGAAAGTACAACAGCTTTAATGAAAATGAAAATAATAATAATAAAATGGAATATATACAAATATATACAAAACCAGTATTGAACCCAACCCCCACCCCCGGTGACAATTACGTCACCGTCACCACTGATGCTATGGAGCAGACACCAGGAAAGTCCCAGACAACCTGCAGTCCTCTTCCAGGTCTAGCTGGAACAAAGCTATTGTACGAATTTGCAAGTATGTTAAGAAAACTCAATTGTCACTAACTATGACTTGGAATAAAAAAAGGCTGTGCCAATCTACTCCTTTCAGAAGCTATTTATCTTACATTAGAAAACAAGAGCAATCAGCAATCAGAGGCACTGAATTGTGCTTTCATTTATACAAAGAATTAAATCACCTATGGAATGACTAAGGAAATCACATAAATCAGGCTACTTAAATAGTTAAAAATAACAAAGGATAAGGACTATAGGAATAAGCAACAGAAGAATCAAAACACACTAATCTTGTTCAAAAAAAAAAGGAAAGAAAAAGTAACTAGCATAGCTTTCTGGAACTCTGTAATGCCGTCATGCTCCAAAGGAAGTATTTACACAAGATTAGTGTTGCAATAAAGCTACACAATTTTACCCCGAAGCCTGCAGCTTTAGTGGGCCCCAGAGCTTTTAAAGTTATTTTTCCTTCCTTAAAATATCACCATGGTAAATTCAGTAGCTTCTGTCTCCTCTCTATTCAAATTACAGGAGCCAAATATAGCTCTTGCAGAAGACCCCTTTTTCCCTTAGGAAGAGACTTAAAAATATTAGCAATCTCCAAGAATGTTCAAGGGTTTTCTTCTGACTTTTTTCGTATAATTCCTGGTTGGTTTTTTGTTAGCTGTAACAGTTCTTCTGTTTACGCAAGACAGTTTTCACACAAATCTGATCCTGATGGCCAATACCACTACTGACAGTGAAGCCAAGAGCACGGCACATCTCCCAAGATCAACTCATCAGAAGTCTGCCTTCTCCTTGACTCCACAGAAAACAACCTTCTAAATAAAACTCTTAAATATTTTCCCTCTGGAGCTATTATTTTCCTTCTCTGTGGAAGCAAATGTCTTCCGCATACTAATAAACAGGCAAGTTCTACACCTACCCCATTACCCTCTTCCAGAGCTAACAGGGTATTGCAGCACAGACTCTCCCCCATTTTGTCCTCCCTTTAGCATTGCAGATCCCCAT
Organism: Baryphthengus martii; assembly: GCA_013396935.1. Classification (NCBI taxonomy): domain Eukaryota; kingdom Metazoa; phylum Chordata; class Aves; order Coraciiformes; family Momotidae; genus Baryphthengus; species Baryphthengus martii. Next base: position 1,233 of record VWZK01024916.1, on the reverse strand, counting down.
CAGACACACTCAGGGTAGCCACGGGGACCCAGACTGAGCCTATAACTTTGAAAACACAAAATCCGATGTAAACCTTTTATTGCTGTAAACTGTAATTCATCGAATGGACATGAGCAAACAATAAGGATGCTAAAGCTTAAAGCAATTTCACATTCATGAGCTCATATTCATCAGCTTCATATTCAAGCTCAGTGCAAGTTGCTGTGGGCTGGAAAAGTTAATGCGAGCATGCCACGCTGTGTGTGGGAGGACAGTAACCAAGCCACACACATCAGCACACTTTCAAACTTAAGAGTCTCACTGGTAAGGGAGCTGAGAGAGAGAATACTACCACGGTGAAAGGGAACACTTCACAGCTCCAATAGATGTGAACAGTCCACGCATCGATAACAATTTCTAAAATGATGACTGGATCTGTGCCAGCTCTGTGGAAGCACTGCACTTGTGAGAAACATCAATGTGAAATTTTTCAAACCAATCAACTAGCAGGACATCTCACTTGTGCAAACCAGTTCCTTTCAACTACTCCAGTGACGAGAAGTAATTTAACACCTACATTTATTATCTTGCCTTCATCTCAAAGAATTTCCCTTAACTAAAATGCCATCTAGAGCAACAATCTCTAGTCTGGTGGCACTATTGGTTCCAGTGAGATGCTCTGCCAGGATGAGCCAATCAAAATTTGTGTGGAGTACACGTTATCTGCTATCATAGCTATTCCGTAACACAGCAGTAAGCCTGCTCCAGTTGGGGCCATCAGACTGCCCTACTGTCTTCTCCCAGTTCAGAGACATCTTCTGACCATTACTTGAGAACAGTCACAATGGTAAAACTTATTGCCATACGTGGAGAAAGAGGATAAACCTTTGTTTCACTCTGGTGGATGCAGTAGCTACTTCTGTGTGGTCAGTCCTGTTGGTTAACTCAAGGGAAATAAAAGATGCTGTTCTCTGCAGCATCTATGTCACTATGCACAGGAGCGTGGGGGCACTTGCACCACGGGATACCAACCACCAGGCATACTGGTAGAGCTGTAAAAGAGTATTCCTTTCAATTAAAATAATTCAGCTGTATTTACTGAAGTATTTCTGATTTCAATGATGAGGTGGACTCCTAGATAAACTCTAAGGCTTATTTTCAAAACAGATGAAAGTGTGAACACACCACATCTTTGAAAATAGACTCCAGAACATTTTAAGTTGAATATCATAGAATCAGAGAATTGTCAGGGTT
>VWZK01024904.1:0-18095 GCA_013396935.1 Baryphthengus martii | reverse complement strand
AGGAGCTGGATTCTGGTACTGGATCAGGAACTCTCTGATAAGGATCGAAGGCAGAATGAACAAAGTCCTCCTTGGATTCCAACCGTTAAAGGAACAAGGAAGAATCTGAGCAAGAGCCTCCGAGCCGAGAGCAACCAAGCAAGGTCCCCCAGCAGCCAAATATGGTGTCTATGGGATGGAACACGCCATGGGTCAGTTTAAGGGCACCCATCTGTCCGCTCCTCCCTGCAGTTGCGGCTTTTACTTTCTGCACCCCACAACGTGGCACACAGGATCTAGCAGTGGCCTTGGTCTGCACACCAATCTCTGATGCTAACTCCAAACATCAGGCGTTACCACTGCCAGAAGCAGCCACTGCCTGCAAAAACATGCTGCTAATTTCAGAAAGTGCAGTTAGTTAAAGGAACTGAGCTGAAAAGTAAAAATCACTGAACAGAATTGTTCTAACTCAAACCACGACTAGTCTGAAAGTGTCACCATGATTGACCTGATTCATTCGGCAAAGCATTGAATTCATTGCAAAAATGTTTGTTATATCACTTACTTGGCTTGAATGATACCTACTGAAATGTGGTGTCACATTAGCAAAACCATAAGAATAAAACGTTTAAGCTGCTATAGCTGTAATGCTTCTCTCTCTCCTGCAAAAGGATTATTAGTGCATGATAAATGAAGAAGGAATCTGACAATGAGATTAATTAGGAAATCTTAATAAAAAGTAACAGTCTCTGGAAAAAAAAAAAATCACAAAAAAACCCTAAACAAACCACTGAATTTATCTGTGCAATCAACAAGACTGATCCTGCTCCTAACTTTCATTTAACTCAAAAAAGCTAATTCTTCTAGTTTTTATTTCATCCTTTCAAACTTCAAAGCAAATCTACATGAAACAGTTGTGCATTATCTTGCACAAAAGAAAAAGACTATTTCTGGCCTTTACCCATCCAACTGAAGGCATACCATCTCGATTTAGACTAATTACTTTGCCTTATGAGTTTCTCTGAACAAATGCAAAAGGCAACTGCTCATTTCTTTTACTTCTAACTGGTTAAAACTCCATGTATCCCTAACAACTTCTAAATAAATAAACTGGTCAGCAATACAGTAACAGTTCAAGGGACTCTGAATTCCAGAGATTAGTAATATGATTACTTGAATGAAAATACAGCAGTCTATAATTCCAAAAGTTACATATTCAAGATTCAGAATTCTAACTGATTGAATTAATCAGGGCTTGAGAAATGAGTGCTCTGTTTAGCTCTATGCTAAATCATCAGTGTTAAAATACTGTATAGAGTTCAAATTTCACTCTCATTTGCACTGTCTACAAAGCAAATAGTGAAGACCCCTTTTTATTTCTCAGAATTCTGCATTTTATTAATTACAATAAATTTATTTTTAAATTAAGATAACTTTAATATAAGAAAATGTTGTCCAAAGAAACCTCCCCCATTCAGCTGAAAATTCGTGTTTTATTCCAGAAAACTGCTAGTGTTGTTTTATTTTTTTCTTTTCAAAATATCCTTAGTCAATAGTCCTACTGAAAACTTTTCATCTACTAAAAAAAACCCAGCTTCTTGCTTATGTGTCAGCAAAAATAAAAAGTAGTTCTTTATTTGTAATAGAATTTCACAGCTATGGACAGAAAGAATTTAGGGAATCTCAATATTAATAACATACATTAAAAAAACATGCTGCATGATCTTTTTGTATGCCATCCCTGCTGAGCCTAAGTCCAAGCAAGCTGCATTTGAGTGTGATCATTGAGTTACATCCTTTTAACTTGCAGGAGGAACTGAGCCGCAGGCCTTAACTGGCCAGCAGGGATTTTCTTGATGCCATGAGCAGCTTGCATTCAAACAGATCGGGTGCAGCCAGCCCCGGCACCAATCTGCCCCTCTCCCTGCGACCTGACACTGTTGCACATCTGCTCCCTGTCAGTTCCCAAGGAGATACAACTGATCCAGCTGACAGATATGAAAGAGAAGTTTGTGGGATGATCTTCCTGATAAATAAACCCAGAAAAAATGAATGACCCTTTCACACTTAGCTCCTTGCTGAGCAAGCAATGCTATATCCTTCTCCTTCATTTGCAGGAAAAGGTTTCTGTGAAGTGCCAGCTACTGTCAGGCTTCAAGTGGAAATCTCCAAGCAATTTTCCAGACCTCCTCTCCCCCCCCCTTTCCCGCTACAACAACTTAGGAAGCCAACACCTTTGGATAGTGTTCATACAGGTCACAGTGTACAGATAAAACAGCAAGAATATTGAGATGAGCATGTGAATGAACAGAGTATAGCTATGTTTGATAGGGTGAGGGGAGGAAAATCGGTTGAGTAATACGTTTCTATTTATTTCAAAATATTTTGCAGGGGATGAATGCTGCATTGAAAACGTCAACTCAAAATCACTGTAAGCTAACAGTAAACATTAGGCATGTAACAGGCACAAACCAGTGGACTCCACACAGAAAAAAAAAGTGTTCATTTTGTCCCCTCAGGGTCAAGCAAGCAAAACTACGAGAGTATTGATTGCAAGCTGCAACATTATGAAACTAAACAAGCATCTGCCTCACCACACTGTAGCTTTTAGTGATGAGATCCAGAGGCACAACATCTTGCTCCTCTGGTATTCTGGTATTCATACTGGCAGTGAAGCTGCAGTAAAGACTGCATGGACTCCTACTCCTGCAAATCCGATGAGGATTTTTTTATCTGTTCATTTGGTTTATAAACACTGCCTTCACATTCATCCCTTCCAAGGACAGAGTACAAAGGACTTCTGGCATACCTGCTCTGTTCCCTTATACAGAACAGTATGATAGAAGCAGTCCTTAGCAGCAAGAAAAAAAAAAAGAAAAAAAAAAAGGAAGGCAGAGGGAAAATACAGCTCTAATTTTTTGCTTTCTTCTTTTTCTTTATGCCCATTATGTGGACAAAAGAAGCAAGTATTACCCCTACAGACTGAATACTTTAATTTGTCCACTTCTAAGGAGAGTATTGTACTACAGCTCACACACTTTATCTCATGTCTGTTGTCCTCTATGCTGCATTTTCATCCTAGGTTCATATAGTTCATTTTACACAAGTGACTTGTTAGTTCTACTTATTAGGTAGAGAAATATATGAAAATTACTATCAAAATAGGCACTATGTTATACAATCATATAAAAGTAAGCTAAAACTAAAACTGGTTAGATAACAGCTACCAGTTTGTTAGACAATTGCTGTTACAAAGCACAACAAAGCTCAAGGTAGGCCAAGAGCAGCCCTGACAAAACCTTGTTCTTGCAGAAAACGTTCAGAGCTTGTGTTCTGTTCCTAGAAAAGGCAAATACAGCATTTGTCTGTCTAGAAGCCCACAACTCCATCCCCCAGTTTTGATAGACTGCCAAACATAGGCTGTCATCTACCAATCCATTAGAGCTGCTGCAAACCCTTCTAGGGAGTTAAACTCCTGGTCAGGGCCTAGTATTGGTCTTCTTGGAGGCCTGTGCTCTTCCCAGTGTGATTTTGTCTCATGACACTCTGGTTTCAGAGGAGCTCACATAGCCATTGTCTGATCTGTTAACCATTTGATTTTTAAAGCAAATACAGTCTGCACAAACAACAAAACTGTTACGATTAAAATGACAGCTATAGCATACAAAGGCTATATACTGAAATTCCTGTAGCTGAGACCCTAATATTCCTTCTAAGTGTGCGACGTGATTAAAGTCACATTCTTTAACAGAGTCTTCATTAGATATACAAGTATTATCAGATTAACTGTATATAGAAAGTTAGCTTGTATTTGTGGACACAAACATGTATATGGTGCATTTACATGTACATACAAATTCATATACACTCAAATACAACTGGAGCCTACAAACTGCATGACAGATGATGACTGGAAATAAATAGAGCAATTTCATACTCAAACTTGGTCAAAATATGACTAAACAGTTATTTAAACACTAAAAGCTGACACAGGCATACAAAGATGCCTATCTTGCCCTGTGCTATTTGCTACCATCCTTCTAAGGAGACCATTGAGAACATTGTGTCTTGTTTAATAGCCCTTTATTGCTGATGCATAGCTCTCACTTCTAAAATACTAGCTTACTATTCTGTTAAGTGTGATCACTACTGATAATAGGAAGTATATCTATTCTCACAAAGATAGTATTTTTCTGTCCTGGAGATGAACATGCTTTTAAATTTCATCTGTTTCTATGATTTCATGTTGTCACCTCATCTTTAGGAAAAGTACTGCATCATTCTGTTCACATGTATGTATGTATCATGATAATACAAACAAAACAAAAACAGTGAAAGCAAAGCTTAAAAATACCATTAACAATACCGATAGCATTGCAGTGGATTACATTTTCTCCCATTCTGTGGAAGACAAAAAATGAAAACAACTGCAGAGTGTGTAAATTCATTATTTTCTTACAGATATTATTAGCATTTGTTCTGCTTGATTCCTTTGTTTTAGTCTAGTTGCTTTACCTCTGAAAACATTCAGACACTCTTTGTAAATTTTCCTGCCTTTTCTTCCAAAATGTTCTGAAGGGTACGCTCGAGGAGCTGTAGAGCCACAAATGCCATACTTGTTGCTTCTCTACACATGACACTGACACCTCCACGATGGAGACTCCTGCTTTCACTGTGCATCACGCTCTGCGCTCTCTCCAGCAGCCCACGCTTCTGTAAGCCCTTGGCTAGTGTCTGTTTCAGGCTAAACTGGTTTCAGTGCCCATCACCTCAGCAATCACAGTACCCTGTCTTCTACTTCTGTGCACATCTTTCTTTTCACCTGCTATAATCAAGTCCTTAGCCCCTCATTCTCTTTCACTATTTGCTTCCCTAGAATAGCCGTCCTAACTGCAGATACCACAATTTGCATCTGACACCCAGTATCTTCTCCTATAACAATAGATGTAACGGTATGCAGCAGCTCCTAGGCACTTTAATTCTTGTCAACTCTAAATTCTACCAGAAAAAATAGACTTTTCCTGGTCCTCATATTATAACTTTGCACAAGAGATGGCTGAAGAGGCTGGGAGTACTACGTGTTTTCTTGTACTGATCTCCACCTAAAGACCCAGTGTGACAGACACTGAAGCACTGCTTCAATTTCCCCATGACCTTCATGCTAAGCAAAGACACTACAATATTCTTCTCCTGCCCATGCTTTTGACTTTATTTCTCTCAAGAGCAGTGGGAAGCCAGTTTGCAAAGTCAGCTGCTTGTATTGCCTCTTTCTCTTTCCTAGCCCTAGGATTTTTCTTTAGCTTACAGTAATTTATTTTCCTTCCAAATACTCCTATTTCTCTTACCAGGGTTCTGCCTCAGGACATGTAGTTCACATATTTATAGGCCCTAAAACTAGATGCCCTCCTGGGCAAGGCCATTCACCACAGCTGTTCTGTATGCAGCTAGTGGATACGCAGACCTTGTCCACAGCTATTATTTAGAACAGCGCTCTCCAAACTTGTGTGACTGCAAATCCACATCAGTATAAACATTTTGAGTACAGCCCCAAATATATGCAATTTATAAATCCTATACATGTACTACTGTACTAATGTATTATGTAAATTATAAAACATACAGAAAAATACAAATCAAAAAGGAGGAGCTAAAGATGAAATAAACACTGTTCCAAAAATTTATTAACGGTACAAAAACATTTTCTTCCATCTCCCAACGGACTGTCTTCTGCGCTCCTTTCAGTGTGTGCACTCTGCTTTAAAGATCACCGGTTCAGAAGACCACAGAGCCTGACAACCTCTTTTGACAGAAATATGCTTTTGTTCAGCACATATTCTTTTCTCCAGTGTAACTTTTCATCCTTTTATATTCCTTTTAAAGCTTGCAGAAGTGAATGCACCTCCTCAGAATGATGATTTGTGGCTGCAGGGGATACATCTAACCCAGCCACCCACTGAGCATCTGTAGTAGAAGTTTGCACAGCATCTTCTCATTCGGTCATGTGTGCTGGTTTTGGTTTGGATAGAGTTAATTTTCTTCATAATGGCTAGTATGGGGCTGTGTTTTGGATATGTGCTGGAAACGGTGTTGATAACACAGCGATGTTTTAGTTACTGCTGAACAGTGCTGACAGAGAGTTGATGCCTTTTCTGCTTCTCACCTCACCCCACCAGCAAGTAGGCTGAGGGTGCACAAGAAGTTGAGAGTGGACACAGCTGGGACAGCCAAACTCAACTGGCCAAAGGGATATTCCAGACCATATGACATCATGCTCAGGATATAAATCTGGGGGAAGAGGAAGGAAGGTGAGAATATTTGGAGCTCTGCTTTCCTAGAGGTGTCTGAACACCTGCCTGCTGATGCGAAGCAGTGAATTAATCCCTTGTTTTGCTTTGCGTGCGCACGCTTTTGCTTTACCTATTAAGCTGTCTTTATCTTAACCCACAGGTTTTCTTATTTCTACCCTTTTAAATTTCATCCCAAACAAACTGGGGCTTGGCAAGAGCGAGCAGTTGGGTGATGCTGAGCTGACAGCAGTTGGACTTCAACCACAATACCACAGTAAGGCAAATCTTTCTTGTTTAAGAAGCCATTTTTATTTAAAGGGCCTAATTTTGCACCCAAGCCTGTTTAAAGTTCTGGGATCAGCTCAGTAGTTTTGTAACAACTTTATGTGTCTCTGACTGCACATTATCCTTTCTTCTCTTTTTCCTCAACCTTCTCATTTCACAGCAGCAAAGGTTGCTCCAATATTCACTTTGAAGATTCCCAGTGTCATTAACAGGAGCACTGGGACTTGTGAGCCTCTACTATTCTGAGTGAAGGATGGGGTTGAACTAGGTCAAATCCCAGGTCTCTGTCCGCACCATCAACCCTTTTGGAAGGTGCTTTATTAACAGCTGTGATGAGGCACTGCATTGCCCCAGTGCTGCACTTAACGCGGCTTCACAGTCTCAAATGTCTGCACCCTTCTCTTTCAGAATTTGTATCTATCTCCTACACCATTAATTAGGCTGATGATGGAGCCTCTTTTAGAGCTGTTGCATGGGAGGGTGCATGTCTGTCTATCTGCCTGCCTTTGGCAGAAGGTGGGTGCTCAGTCTGTGATTTTCAGTCCTAAATGCTTTTTCTCCTGTAAGGCTGCTTTTAACCCCTCATTCTCTTCCAGTGTTTGACTCCTCAGAGTAGCTGCTTACAGGCAACTGCACAGGACTTTTAACTTACTATTTTACTGCAAAAACATCTTTAAGTTTTACACTCTCCCAAATTACATATTCCAGCTCATTTTGTCTCATTTGTTTTTGTCCGTCAGTTTGGAAGTTTCTTGTCCTGTCTCTTCACCACCATTCCCACACACATCTGATTTCTTCATGGGACAGTTTTGGTTGTGCTTTTTTTCCTAGTTTTGCAAACTCTTGGTCAGCATTCAGGACAGTTCTGCAAGAATCTGAATTCCAAGAGTCCATACACCACTGTATAATCCTAGGTGGGTCATGTTTTCCTATGAAATTCAAGGAAGTTATCATTTAAGGAGCTGCATGAACAAGCTTCTGCTTCCACTCTTGGAACAGTCATAACAGTAAAAAGATGGAAGCCTAGGTCTTTTTGCCTTTCTCTTAATGGTGTTCCTGGATTTTCTGGGTTTTATTCAACTTTGCATAAAAGTCTGCTCAGAGTAGAAACAAAAATAAAATATAGGATCCAACTATGCTGAGGAAGAGATGCAGGGACAAAGACGTCTGTTCACCTAGGACTACCAGGAGAACACTTTAAACCAGTATCAGCCAAGGCGGGGCTTTCATCTGGCTCCATCTTGCTCAGACTTTGACGTATTTTTATCAGACTCTGTCAGCTCACACTGCGTAGGCTGACACCAAACTAAACCCAAATTTGCCTAGGCTGAATTCCAGCCAGAGACGGAGACAGAGACCGCCTTTTCCCTTCTGTGTGGCTCCCCTGTGGTTATCTTCTAAGCCATCCAAAAAGCAGTTACCACATTTCAGGTGACATAGTTGTCAGGTTCTCAGGCACACACATTACCCGGTCCTCAGTGATGCACCAGCATGCCATGAGGGCCCTCAGAATGGCTTGCCAACTTTCTCCATCAACTCAAGTTGCTGACAAACAATAGTAGTAGAAACAATAGTAAGTCCCCTTCACTATTTCTTCACAAGTTTAAGGCAGCAGTTCATAAATGAAGGCTCACTCTTTCAGTTGTTAATGTGATGTATTCATTATCCAGTCATAATTCCATCATGATTATGCTTATTCAATAGATGATGGCATAAGAGCCGCAGTTTTCTTCTTACACCTTTCAGTGGAGCCATGCAATGTTGCACCATCCCATCCATAAAGCTTGGCATCAATTATACAACACAGTCACAGCTTATTTTAAAAGCCACCATTATCCATCCACTTACCTTTGTACATGGAGAAAGAAACAACCATCTGTGTGATGGCTGGCATCTTGGCGCACAGACCAGGGCCTGACCCTGATCACTCCAAAACAAAAAGCTGCTTTAGCAGCACTTCTCCACAGGAGGTGTTGCAAAAGACATCACTGCCTGTAGATTAGGCACACGAGGCATTTGTGAGACATTTTTTCCCCAGTTGGTCTCAGCTGCGCATCATCTGAAAGTGACCAAACACAGATCAAATCGTTGCCCTCCACTACCAGTGACAGGTACATCCACAGGGAGATGCTTCTGCTCCTCTTGCAGTCAGATGCATTAATGATCTCTGCAGAGAGCCCAGCTGCCATAAAAATGGCCAGAGATGAATTTTTCAAAATGCTTCTGAGCTAACTGTACAGTCATTGGAGGCAGGCACAAAACTTCCATAATAAGAGTTCAGAAAGAGCTAAGGCTGTATCTGAGTTTAACTAAAAATTCATCTTTCAGTCTCCCAATACTTGGATCAAGGGTACCAGAGCTGTGTCTCCATGTATTGTTCATGTACTAGGCATAGCTGTAATTGAGAATTACTAAAAGGAAGATCACTGGTTAACTACATTTGCAGGCTGTGTTCGGAATCAAGTATTGCCTGTCCTCTTACAGCTGCCAAAAGACTACAGACAAGCCAGATCGTGCACTCAGTGAATTCAGCAGAATCACAGTCACAGGCTCACCACCTCACCCAGATGAATTTACCACTGCTTGACAATCCACAGAGCACAGAACTGGTATTAATGAGTGTGCAACCACTGTCTCAGTGCTGACAAATATGAATTGGACCCAGAGGACCTCTCCTTGTATGCAGCAGCTCAACATTTTTACCTACTCCTACTGACAAAACTGGAATGTTTCCAAACCCCACCTCCTTGCACATCCTGGCACAAAGGAAAAATATCAGCAGGAAATTGACAGAGAGATGGATGACAGTGGGGAGGTGGAGATCCACCGTAATGAGTTTGGTCCCATGGAGCAAAGATCACAGTAATAATGATTGGCATAACAGAGTCCCAAGATAAGCAATACCACAATTACCACAACAGGAGGTATTTGCTCATAAGAGAATGACTGTGGCAACTAGAGTCAGCTTCCCTTAATGATGAGGTACATACGATAGTGCTTTCAAGTACTTTGGAAGTATAAATTACTTCATAGCTTTGCTTTCAAAAGGATCTTTCCATTCTGGGACCTGTTTGGAAAGAGACCCTCAAGATGCAAAACAACAATAGGTCTCCTCTAACAAAGGAGTGGAAGTATTACTGTGCTGGTGATAACAAGTAACAGGATGGAACCTAAAAAAGAAAAGTTGTGTGAAGTATCAGACTTAAGACATCAAATGCTCACAGCATGGAAAACTGGAAAGATTTCAGCATACTTGCAACTGCTACTTCTAGCCAATTGTACCACGTATACAGCACCTGAGCAATGGCTGCTAATATGCATGAGCTAACAGCCTTTTCCCATCTTCCGATTTCAGCGATCACACATGTAGTATGACATATCTTCAGCTCTCAGTGGACATACAAATAAATAAACAACTGAAAAGTAACCATGATCTCATCTCTCAGAAAGCTGAAAGGGCTACCAATCCTTTCTGCATCTGTTTTCACCATGGAAGTATCCACATAAATGACAATGCAAAACAAGCCCCACAGCCGTTATAAGCGATCTGTACATTCACTGTCCAAATCTAATACCTTATACTGCTTTTTCAAATGATCCCTGCCTATCTCAGTGCTGATTCATGGACATGGCAGGACGTATAGAAAACCTTAAGATGTGGTAAGAAGCAGTTCCACAACTTTTTTATTAATACTGGGACAATCTAGCCGCTGTCAATGGCTGCCAGTGACTTCAGCTGAGTGAGATTTTGTATTTGCTTTTTATCGAGACATTGCTGTCAGAGGAACAAAATTCACTCCAGTGTCAAACTAGCATATTCTCAATCATCAGGCAAGGTTTTATAAAGAGACAGGAAAGGCAACTTGATTTATATAACTCTCTGTCCAGGACACTTCTTGGAGGACATCCTACTCCATACAGTCTAGAAAACAAAAGATAAGAATAAAACATTTGTTTATATATCACTGTTTTAGAAGGACTCCTCACAGATCTCAAGACAATTCTAGCTTAGTATTCTTACGTGAAAATACCATTAAAATCAACCCAATTAATACCAGGATGTCCTCCTTTTAAGAAACCCCTCAGTTTCCGAAGTTTGCGGTCTGAACCAGGCAGACACCAAAGGTGTCAACATCACTCTTAGACCATGTCTTAGTTGTCCTTTGTGGTACCATCTACATGGTCACAGCAATGGAAGTCAACTCTTACCAGTAAGAACGTGCCAGAAAGATTACACGGGGTATAAAAACAAAGCCCTCTGTAGTGCCTTAGCTATGTTTCTGCCGGCACAGTGGAATTTGCTTGTCAAGGATAAGCATGCAGAAGAGTGACTGGATAAACTCAGGGGAGACCTCATCACTCTCTACAACTACCTGAAGGGAAGCTGTAGTCAGGTGGGGGTCGGGCTCTGTTCCCAGGCAATTCGTGACAGGACAAGAGGGCATGGCCTGAAGCTGCCTGCGTCAGGGGAGGTTTAGGTTGGGTATTAGGAAGCACTTCCTTACGGAAAGGGTCATTAGGAGCTGGAATGGACTGCCCAGGGAGGTGGTGGAGTCGCCATCCCTGGGGGTGTTTAAGGAAAGATTGGATATGGTGGTGTGGTGTTGGGGTCAGAGGCTGGACTTGATGATCTCAGAGGTCTATTCCAGCCTCAACGATTCTATGATTCTATGATTCTATGATACTATGATTCTATGAATAAATTCCAATCAACAGAAGTTTGGGTTTTTCTCAGTACTTTGTTTTTTCATGGAATAAACTAGCAGATTGTTGCCAATACAGTTAATCCACCAAAATAATTCAAAACCAAATTAAGTTCTAGATGTTTTTTTCAAACATTCATGTGATGGCTAACAGATAATCAGCTCTCTTCACTATTGCTAACTCAAATCAAATTAAGGGCACTCAGGGCAGCACAGGAACCAACAGCACATTTTTACTGAAGACAGAAGTAAGTCTTGTAGCTAAAGTGTGAGAGAGCTCTGAGTTAACAGACTAATGTATTTGAACTTTTGGGTCAGTTTGATTCTTCTGACATAATCTCTGCATGGATCAAGGGCAAGTAGAGACCTATTAGTAGACAATGTTTTCATAAACGTTAGTGTTGCAACAGAACTACTAAGGATTTTTACGAGGGAAGTATGACTGTAAGTGGAGGGAAGAGGAAGGCAGACAGGGAAAGCACCTGAAGAATGAACACAAGGGTTAAAAAGGCAGGCATCCATTAATTGCCACTGAGCAACTTGTTTCACTGAAATAGAAAGGATTAAGCTGCCAAGTGGGCGAAAAATATACCTGGAGATATAAGAAACCCAGATAAAGAAAACAAAATAACTGTGAAATTCAAAAACTTTGCTCAAGTCTTATAAGAAGGTTCAAAAGATGAAAAAAAAAAAAGTGAAAGATCCAAACTGGCACTCTCTCCTAAAGATTACAAAATAAAAGCAGGTCTAAAACCCATTCAACATTTCCAGCAATACAGAGTCCCAGAGACATAACAGGACTCATCAGCCACCATGATAATTGGGTCCTCTGTCCAATTCACATGAGACCCATGCTGTTTAATATACTCATTAACAACTTGACGCAAACTACAGATCATTAAACTGAACGAAAACATACCCAGTACTAATGAACTCATAACATGCGTGTAATTCATCTACACAAATTTTCAATAAATCCACAAACTCAGGAGAAATTCAGTGAATACAGAACTATAAAAGTAACATGCAGCTTGAAGAATAAATTTAAAGAGGTAGAATTACGGTACTTAAGGATGAAGTGTAGACTAATAATGTGGTATTGCGACAGGCCAGAGACAGGCCACAGGATTTGTATGAACTCTGCAAGGCCTCCAGTCTTGTCCAGCATTGTCTTGACCAGCCTGGAGCTTTGATTTATCAACGCATTGGAAGGGCCAGTATAACAAGGGGAAGAAACAGGTACTGGCAAGAGTATATATAGCAGTTTTACTTGAGTTATGAAAGGGAATTACTTTAAAAAAAGCAGGTAATTTGGACAGCTAGCATTATTTCAACTAGAGTAGTAACAACCAGTCTGTGGAGACTGAACTGTAAAGACACAGATTAGAAAATAAACTATTGGGTTTGCATAGAAATGATATTCCTGTACCCTACATAATCTGCAGAGTGAAAAAAGGAAACAAATCATTATCTGATGAGTTAAAAACCCTGTAGTCTGAAATGGCTATTCCCTTTTAACTGCTTTAAATTCCATCAGGAGTTAGTAAACACAGAGTAATTCACTAAGTGGTGTCATAGAGTTTGGTAGTACCCAGGACCTTGTATCTTTCCCCATATTTTAACTTTTTCCCACCTTAGCAATTTTTGTTTTCAATTTAATAGTCTTCTCCAATGCATTTTTTACATCAGTTTTTGCTTTAGTTGCTTTTGTTCCTAATTCATGAAAACTGATGATTATCAATAAATAAAAATATTCTAGAACAACTTTGAAATGGGACAAAGCAAGCTGAATGCACTTTCAAGGACCCTTACATAAGAAATGACAAACTATATACAGGCATTCTAAAATCATGAGAGATGCCCATAAATTACAACATTTACTTGAAAAAATTATTTTTCAAGTAACACTCTTTGGTTCATCATGTGCTGGTTTTTGAGCTTTTGGAACTCACACCTTCCTATCATAAAGCTTTTCATTGCCAGCACTTGTGCACAGGACTTCTAAAAAGCAAGACACGGAGAGGGATTATGTAACCACTGGACTCTGAGCAAAGGCTTTAAGACAAGCATGAAGTATATTTCGGCAAACCCGTTGTGTATAACCTTATCATCAGCACAAGATGTTACCTGCATGGTCCTTGGAAGCTAGAAGAAGAATGGAAATGCTGGCATTTTCTTCTGGATGGTAATAGATTTCTACCTGTTTTTCTTTCAGTGGATGCAACACCAGAAGGCTTTTTTGTACTAGTGCAATCAGAAATGTTTTTTGTTGGAGCTCAGCTGTTCTGACAGACTCATGCACAAGCTCAGTGCTGGTGCATGCATAGAAGAATGGCTGTTTAACACCACTTTCACAAATGAATACTTGTTTTGAGACACTGCAGAAGACAGCTCAGGATATGAGCTGCCAAGAACAGGCTGCCCAACTGATTTAAAACCACTGGAGTGAAACATGATTATTATGCTCTTTATCTCCATACAAATCAAATGCCTTCCTTGTTTCACCCACATGTACCAAACCAGCTTCTGGCTAACAAAACCTGCTGTCCTCTAGTCATGATGTAACTGGGAAGAGGGGTGTGTGGAGAGAATGCCAACCCAACTTGCTAGTACAATACTGCAGTAGAACAAAAGATGGAAAATAAGTCTTGTTTCTCGGACAAACTTATAAAATTATCTTTTGTTTAAGCACAGAACAACAAACCTATAGCATGAAGGGAGAACGATTTAGGTAAAATCAGTACAGGTTTTAGAAAACGGACTCCTCTGTTACAGCTTCAGTTTGGATAAACTTAATATGGTTTTAAAAGTACTGTTTTCTAAGCCAAAAGAAACAAAAGACATGCAGAACTTAGCGTGTTCCCATCATAGCCTGCACTGGCCTATACCTAAGAGACTTCTCAGGCTAAAGGCACTGATCTCTGTTCCTTGAGGTAATGGGGTAAATGGTGCTGTTCAAATAGTTAGTTGCCTCCTACACTGGCTGTGAAAAAAAAAAAAGGTAACAGAAATCAACTGCTTATCAGTCTCAAGCTTGCAGCAGCTACATTTTCTTTCCATGCCTTTATATTTTTTTGCCTTCTTAAGTGCAGCACAGACTATGTGTAAGTGCAGGCTTGCACACAGTAGACTGCGAAATGTCCTCCCAAGGGCCATGAGGAAACCTAACCTAAAATTAGATCTGGTAAAATAGCAAAGAACATATTGCAATTACTAGTGTCATTAAAATTATGAAGAATTTAACTGTGCCAAAGCACTCTTTTAAAAAAAATTAACTTTTCAACAGAAAGCTATATGGACTTTTAAAGCCCTTCTTACTAACTTGAGCTGACAAAGAGCATGTTTTATATATGCTTGTCAGAGAAATGGAGATGAAAGAAGTCAAAGGCAGAAGGAACTCAAACCCCTTCAAGTATTTGTTTTCAAAACAGTCATTTTATTTTTTCAGCTTGCACATTTTCTAAATTTACTATGGGCAAAAGCTGAAAAAACCCATCCCCAACAAAAAAAAAACTGAAAGATTGAACAAGCTCTAACTTTCAAAATACAAAATTATGTAGGCATAGTTTTCCTCTCTCTCCTCCCCTTTCTCATACTTTCCTCTTGAAAGCTTAAGCATGTCATATGTGGATGAAAAGGGTTTTCTGAGTACATCCGGTATCTATTTTTTCATATTTTCCTTAGTATCTTTTGATTTAAATATTTAGGACTTCACAGGTTCTAAATAATAAGCATACACTTGTAAACCTTTAGCTGGGTGGGTGAATGTGCCCTCTGTCTATATTTAGCATGAATATTTCATGATTACCATTCACTTTGGTTCTCAGAAGCAGAGAGAGGACTGTTAAAATAAAAACATATAAACCCTAGGATTGCCTTCTAAAAGGACGAGTTGTTCTACAAAGGTAGTTTTGACTAATGGAGAGGTTCTTTTGGTTGTTGTATGTAAACATACTGCCTTGCCTCAAAACTCAGTGAGAAAGACTACTTCTTTGACCTGTTGTGCACCACGGCAAACACAGAAAAAACCTCATCCTTCCCCAAGCATGGTATATTCCCCCTTGCTATTCCCTGATGAATGAAATGGAGCCTATATACCACTGGAACCATGTTTTAATTCTCTGCTTGTTCTACTCCTGTTACAGTTGTCCTTGGAGAATTTGGTTTATAACTGCCAGCAACTGAAATGCTTTAACAAACAAAGCCAAAACAAATTAAATAACTCCACATATGCCATACATCCTGGTCTTTCTCAATACTCTTTGCAAGTGATACAAAGATTTTATATTTATTTCTGTAAATATTATTCCTGCCTCACTTGAAAACACATTCTCTCTCCTGGCTTTTTCTTCCTCCCTGTTTCCCTTCACCTCACCTCTCCATCCCTTCATCTGTCCTGATTTTCTTCAAACTGAATAAGCAAGCCACCAGTCTACCCTACATCAAGTCACTCCCTAGATTTTGCATATATAAAAAGAAACAATAAAAGCCCAACCTCTTTGTCCATCCAGCTTCTTTGATAGAGGCATGACCTCAGGTGACTGCCATTGCTGCCTTGCAGAAATGGTTACTGGCGAGTCAAAAGCCCAATTAGTCCCCAGGAGATGGGGATAAGGTAATTTTCCTTATTTTTCAGTCCTGCAGTTAGCAGCATCCTGCTTTCAGATTTTTGAATCAAGGAGATTGATATACATGTTACACCCATGTTTTAGAAAATGCTCTCCAGCACTGCAAAACAGGTATCCCTTAAAAGCAGTTACTGCCCAGTTCTGATGATAAACTGGGAGGAAACATATCTGCATATTGGATAGCATATCTATCATAGAATTTTAGTTTTGTTTAGGACTCAAAAGTGAACAGTGTATTAGGCCTAATATTACCTTAGTTACATTCAAAGCTAAATTACCATCAGATTCAGTAACAGCCAAGCTTTGTGTGCTTTTTCCAACCTGAGGGTTTTCAGCAAGATGAAGGACGTCTAAATACACTTCTCTTATAAATAACCAATGTGTTAAACATATCCTTTTATACAAACTATTTCACCCTGCAAGGAACCCAGATTCACATTGCACTGGAACTGCTAACAATCGTTTTAACACCCACTATGATCTTTACTGTCAGAAACAGGGAAACGAGCACCTTTTAAAAGAGTCAGTCTTGTGGGTTTTGAACATGCACTGAACCCCTCCTCCCCACAGAAGACAGGAAGAAAATAGGGACTTGCAGTAAGCAAATACATCCTCAAGCTCAGCATTTTAAAAACTAAACTGTGAAAACCTTTAAAGCCAGTGTCTAATGTATGATTCTTGTTTTCTGAAGCTGTGTTGTAAATCCCAGGAGTTCATTTAGCCAAGGTAGCATAAACCAAATGCTGGGCCATGTGGTATGAACAGACGGGCACTGAGGCAGTGCCAGGAGAACCTGCAGGAGCTCAGCATCACTTCAGCTCTGATCCTCAGTATGAAATATTGCCTCCTTCAAGCTAAGAAAGAATATTTGCTGCCAGACCTTAAGCCAGATCAAACCTGGAACCAAAGAGTAACTTTAGAAGTAGAGCTCTGTAATAGAGAAAAGTGTAACAGGCAAGTGAAATTGCAACCTTACTAGTCTTCCACTTTCTCAGATTTTCATTATCACTGTTGTTAGATGCTCCAGGGAGAGAAGCACTTACACACAGAAAGATTGGATTCTTTACATTCAGTGAACTTAAAATGTAGCTGATTTGGTCAGAGAGACATAATACCTTTCTTTGATTAATTACCAGCAACGAGGACGGTTTTAGCAGGAATAAATGGGTAAAACTTCCCTATTTAAGTTAAGACAAAGCACTTGAGGTTAGTAGTATTTTCTGTCTCAGGAGCAACTGAAAGAGCAAAAAGGCAAGGAGAAACAAAGCAATTAGAAGAATATTAAGGTGTGTTTTTTACAGATTCCAGAAAATCAGTACAGTCACTTGTTTTAAGAACTATGTAGCATCAGATACTACTGAGTAATGGAAATGTGATTAAAGAAACTGCTGATAGATTCATAAACTTCAGTTTTGCTTTTCAGAACTGCTGCATACAGACAAGCTCCCTTATGTTTATCTGGATAACTTAAACAGTCGTTACTTCTGCTCTGTTTTTCTCCATGTCCCTATGCACAACTCCTGCATTGAGAAGTCCTTTAAGCACAACAATGTCCTGATGACAAAAAAGAGTGCTTTTTTGAGTTTGCTATTACAATGAAGAATTAAAGAATAGTAATCCAGGATTCTGCTGGAGTGTCATTTCCAAACGTTGTTCATTTGCCTGTCATCAGCAACGGCATTTTTTCCCTACTACTTTCTTTTCATTACTGTGTAATCATTTTTCAAACTTTACTCTGTCAGTACTAATTTCTGCCGCTAGTGTATTCAGACAGTGCGAAAGATCTGCCTGAAAAAGGCAGAAAGCCTGTGAGCTAGTATCAAATGCAGAAACTGCATCCCAGAAGATGCAGAGACTGCATCCCAGAAGTCTCCTCAGGCCAAGCTGCTTTAAATAGATGCAAAGTCTAACAATCCTGCGAAATATAAGACTTGCTTTCAATATATGTTATCACTTTTATCCATTACATTGTTTGTTGAAGCCAAGAAAGCACAACTTGGTATTTCTGAGTGAACTGCAGTATCACTGCAGCCTCTGTCACAGAATCACAGAATCACAGAATTGTTGAGGCTGGAATAGACCTCCAAGGTCATCAAGTCCAGCCTATGACCCCAACACCACAACACCTAGCTAGACCATGGCACTAAGTGCCAGTGACATGGCAGTCCATTCCATAGCCTAATGATCCTTTCCATGAGAAAGTGCTTCCTAAT